>JAULBW010031044.1:0-75383 GCA_032358265.1 Vaucheria bursata
GTTAGTTCGAACAACCACCACAACTCCCTGAAAGAATCGTATGTAACAAATATAGTTAAACATAATTGTATGACGGCAAAACATATTAGGTCCTAACATTAACACGGTATCAGACTACAATGTCTTAATCTGGGCAGGGCGTTTTTTTTTAATTATAGGAAACATACCATTGGAATAGAAATCAAGACTTGTGAGTTACTCAAAACTATATGACCTGTTGATCCGCTTGAAATGCCTTTTCGACATGCAAAAACTAAGAGTTGGAGTATTCACACATCTATCATACAGAAAAATCTTAAAAATAATTACGAAGATATTGAATTGTATGAGTAAGCTCGTAAGATGTAGCAAAAGAGTTCGCGAGGCAGAAAGCATCTGCTCGTTAACTATTGCAAAACGTCGATTAACATTCAATGAAGTTGATGTTGAAAGGCATAATATCGAACGTTTGAAGCGGCATTTAGAAAGTGCCATTAGTAAAACGAAGAACTTAGAATTTAAACTAGAATGTGCGCGTAACGACCAAAGAAAGATTTTGCGAGAGCATAGACTTCGGCATAGAAAGAAAAAGAGGAATTTAAGAGATGTTCAAGATGAAATTGATTGCCTCGCTACTCCTCCATTTGTTGATTCAACTATTCCCGAGTACGTTCTATTCAATCGGCTAATGGAAGAAAATTCTCGAGTAAATTTGAGAAAAGAAGAGCTTTCAAAAAAGTTTGATGAACTAAAATCCGAACTCGATAGAGCTCAATCGAAAGCAGAAGAATATAAGGTTTGTTTTGCTTATCTAGTCACGCATATTGCAGTAAGTTAGTTAGTATATTATTTCTCAATGTTTCAGGCTGCCTTTTCTCTCAGAGAACGAACTAATATTGCTCGCTTTAGAATTGCTTTAGCTTCCAGAGATGAAAAGAAAAAATTACTGCTGTCAGTTGATTCTTTGACAAAACAGAGTAAAGAGTTACAAGAGGCGAAACTAAAACAATCTGCTGAAAAAGAAGAGAACATGAATCTAAAAGCGCAGTTATCACTGCTGCTTGAGCGCTACGAGAGGCAAAAGGGCAAAATTATTAACAGTGCATCTTGAACTACTTTTCGTCGTTTATAATCTATAAATAATGTGACCAAAATTTTGAAATTCAAAAACTATGTCTTTAGATTGCCTTTTTTAATGCTTTGGCTAAGAAATATCCTTGGTTTTATTATTTTTATGAATATTGCCTTATTAAAGCACATCCAGTGATCAAGCTAATATCATTCCTATTTAAGAAACTATTTTTGCTTCACAAGAATGCATATATTTATAAATCATTCGAATATTGCAGTGTGAACAATTTATGCAAAAATAGATACAATGCTTGTCATGTTTGACAAATTGTCTGCTCGAACACATGTATCTAATAGTGCTACAATGGTTTCTATTCTACTATGGATGGCTTATCCATCCTCAATCTGTACGGATCAAATCCGTTGTGGTCTTGTTAAGAAGCAATGATAATGCAATAGGTAAAAAATCAAAGTAAATAATGAATAATCGCTTACAGAAAAATATGTCATGAATAATTTTGAAAATTACTAGATATATATTTAATTTATACTTATTCCTCTTATTTGGTTTGTGTTTTTGCTTAAGTTGAATCCCAAACTAATTACCATTCAAATGATTCAATCAGAAGGATTGACTCTTCGTTTAACGGATTATGATAGGTAGAGGTTTTTAAGAACTCCAGACTTTCTGAAGAAATTCGAAATGTACAAAAAGTTTTCCATCAAACTGAGAATTAAGTCATGGAACAGTTTGCCAGTAGCAACAGAACATGTCATATGAATCTTGACAAAAGTAATCGGATTAAACTATTTAGCTGAAGATTCTGAAAAATCCAGTAACATAAAGTAAACATCGAACAACCTAGGGAAAGCGCATAATAAGCAGTTCCTTCAGAAACTCATATTAGAACAGCAACAATTGCTTTCTCAATTTAAAGTTACTGTGCCTCTAGGATTCTTACAGGAAATAAATTATCACTCCTGAAACTAACTTCAGAGAAATTGCAACGCTTAACCAATACAAACTCAAGCAAAATAACCAACAAAAATCTAACACGACGAAAGCGATCTCCTAGATAAAGCCATTTTCGAAAAAATTGACCAAAACCAATCAAAATTGTCCAGAGTGCAGAGTAATAATGATTACATACAGAGGGCCCTACTATGAGCAGAATCAAAATTATCAATTTCCTTAGAATAGCTCTTTTTGGCCCTGAGAATCGGGCCACCGCCGATACAAACCTCCCAGTTTGGCCCGGCATATGCTGCGAGTACTTGTCTAGGAGTGATAGCACGTTCTGGTACCAAAAAGTCTAAATGAATAAGATTATCAATAAGCCGTAATACTCCGTGACCTCTCTCATAACGATACCTAACCTGTTTTGTGAAAAAAGCAGTATCGATAAAAATTTGCAACACTGTGGTGGGTAAAATAATAGAACATTTATTTTATAGCGATGAAAGCAGTTGGTTTTTCTAGGTATATTAACTAGTTTATTTATGTAGTTCATTATTTCAAGCATTTGGTAATGTAAATATTTATGGATGCATAACATTATTATAAGCCTGTCAGTTTTCAATCATAGCCATATATAAAAAGTCGTTCCTCATTAGCGCGCATTTGATTAACGCAATGCTCATATTAATGCAGTATCTGAATTGGCATCAAATATAAGATAACGCAAGTTATAGTTCAAAAAACACTTTTTTGCTTATATTTGAATATTATTTTGAAACAATGAGTAAAAAATCAGTATGTAAACTTTTATATCGATTTAGATTAGTGTTGCATTTCTAAAACAAGTCGAATGAGTTTAACGAGAGTTGATTGCAAATGTATACATATATATATGCTACAACAAAGACAAAATTAGAAAGAAAAATTCCAAGGAAATAAATGAAATATCTCTATAAAATACTTGATTCAAATATAATTCTACTTCAATCTATTCAAACATTTCATTTATAAAGAGCTTGATATTTCTCGAGTCCTAGCTATGTCAAAAGTTTGAAAGATTTTGCTAAAGAATGTGAACTATATCGCTTCTAGACGGCTCCAATTAGCGCTTTTTTACTTATCGAGTCAACTCATGACATTCATGTATACAAAGAATGCCAAAATATATTTCGGCAAGAACTTCTCCAGAAACGATTCAATGCATGTTAAGCCTTTCTAAGACCCACAAGGATTGATTAAAGTTGTAAAATATTAGCTAAGACAGGTTTGCCAGAGTCGTACAAAAGAATGTATTGGCTCACTTATATCAGTCCTAATTTTATTGTGTCTACAATAAGAAATTGCACCAAGAACCTGAATATAAACTTGAGTTGAATTGTGCAAATAAAATTGATTTTGAAAGTATATATTTCTTCAAAAAATGACTTTATTAAGATTAGAGCTAGATAACTCACAGTACACTGGATTAAAGCCGAGCTGGGACTTGTGGTTATCGTAATCTTGGTTACAAAAACTTTTACTGTTTGAGTTAGCGATTTGGATTTTTGAAATAATTGTACCTATCGTATCACTGCTTAACTACCTAGTGTAACATGACATGCCTCCAAATATAGATAGCCACATGAAGATATTTTTATTCGTTATAAGGCTAATCTAGCTACTTAAGTCACTGAACCCTTAGCACTGCTGAAAACCAAATATTTACCTTGTATTTTACTTCTAAACTTTCGCCATCCAATAATCTTTTCACAAACCCATCTTCTCGCCATTTAAATTCAAGAGCATCAGCAATAAGGCCATCACTCATTAATGCAGGATGACTATTTCCGGGCACTACAACAACTTGGCCTTTGTGCCTAGTTTTCTCGGAGACATACCAACGCTCTGACATATTTGGAATTTTAGCCTTTTGTCCAATCGTAAATAGTTCTACCCCATTGTGTTCACCCAAGATTTTTCCAGTTTCACCGCATACAAATATTCCTAGTTGAGATTAGAGCACATAAATCTAAAAAAAGCAACAAAAACTGAAATTCATCATGAGATTATCTATATTGCATAAAGAAAGAGGAGGTAAACTACTAAAATCGATGGAAAAAGTGAAGCCTTTAGTGTATAGGGTGCTGAAGGTACGGGAGATTAAAACTGCTCCAACAGTTAGGCTGAGACTGCACAATGATTGTCAGTATCATGTAAACACAGCCAATCGAAACGCAGCAACCGTGGCTTAGCATCAAGCCTGACAGAAGTGACATCTGCCAAGGCTTTAGGGATAAAATAATTTCAATGCAAGAATTGATTAATTGAGGCGAATTTCTACTTCAAATGCAGCATCTTGGCCTAGACTGCTTGTGATGTATTGTAAAATTATATACAGTACTAATGGGGCCACAAACGAAAGGCTATTGAAGTGAAAAATTTACGATAATGGATTTGTCTGACTTTATCACAACATATAATTATATGATGAATAGATAACAAATTTTCATCTCAAAATTTTATGAATGCATAATTTTGAGGGATTAAGTCCTCTGGCTACAAAATGGAAATTTTCGCTGCATGTACACAAGGCTGAAACATTGTATTTCTTGGGTTATTTCACCATATTCAATTTTGTGATGCAACAAAAATTCATGTACCTGGAGTGGGCTCCAAATATTGCCCCAAAAAATTCCCAAATTTTCGCCGTTTTCCTATGAAACATATGCCAACACTATCTCGCTTCGCAGCAGTCACGAATCCTGCTTGTTTTGCAATGCTTCGTACTGTGTCTTTTCGGAAGTTTCCTATGGGAAATAGAACATTGCGTAAAGATTCTCGTGGAACTGAAGCAAGGAAATAGCTCTGATCTTTTGATTGGTCAACTGCTGTTAGAAGCTGAGGAGTTGAGTTTGGAAGGATATTCAAACGGGCATAATGGCCGGTTGCTATGAAATCGGCATTGAACAGAGTCATTACTTTCTCGCGGAATTCCCCAAACTTGATATGAACATTGCATAATGCATCTGGATTCGGCTAAAGAAAAATATACAATAGAACTATGTGCTAACATGCCAAAACACTAATTTCTCAAACTCAACATAAATTAATCTTTTACATTACAAATTTGCTAAATGTAGATGACGTAATTATAATACTGGGTTGAATGAGATTAGCAGTTTATTCAAAAAATACATAAGACTAATATTACAGATACAAGAAAGAAACACAAATAAATGGAAAATTTATGAAGACTTCAAGCAGCTCTACCGTGTAGCCCTGACTGAAGTAATCCAAGCTAGGTGAGAAAACAGAGTGCCAATACTCCTTCGTAAAATTCATTAAGTGGCAAGGAATTTGGAGATGATTGCATACACTTTGAACATCTTGCCAATCCGCATCAGTTGTGCACGATTTCTCCCCAATTTCATCACTAGAATCCCAATTACGCATGTAGGCGCCTATCACATTAAAACCCTGATACGAAATACTAAAGAAAGCTTTACAAAAAATACCGTCTACATATGCATGATTTGCATCTATTACTATAAAAATTATCTACCTTGAAACAATAAATAATGTAGTATTCATATTTAAATTATTCAGAATTAGAGGGGATACATATAAGTGCTCCACGACATAAAAATTAAAGCCAGATTCATATCAAACACCTGCTGTTTGAGAATGTGAGCAGCCACAGAAGAATCAACACCTCCCGACATTCCAACTACAACTGTTTTCTTGCGAGCAGCAGCTGCAGCTGATGTAGGGCTTATGCCTAGCTTCCGTTTCAATGGTAGCAGCGCTCCTCTCATGCTTTAAAATTATAATATGCTTCTATTGAAATGCAATGAAAATGATGAGCAAACGACTCAGTGGAGGAGATAGTCCAGCAACATAGTTTCTAAATAAATTTGATTTCATCTAGGAGAAAAAGCAATTCCAGAAACGCTTAAATCCGCCTGAAATAAATTATTCTCAAATAATCATTTAGATGCCAACTAAGCACGGGATAGTAAAGCAAAAGTAAAGAGAGATTGGATTCATTACCTTTACCACTGCTTACAGACACTTGCATTAAACGATTTTTATCTTTACCTGACTCAGTAACTGTGGCTACTACTCTTTACCCTTTGCTCTTTACCTTTTATTCTATATCAGACATTTTGAAGAATCTGGAAATATTAAATTTCCACCCAAAAGAGACCATTTTATCTCTTACCCCTAAGATCATCTACCAAGGTAAGGTAAATAACAAGGTAATTACATGGGTACCTGCTGATGCCAATAGAGTTATACCTTTTACCCTATGGATGAATTTGTATGCAACCTTTATTTTGATTCTATCGTCTTACTGAGTAAAAAGCAATAATTTGGAAATTACTGGTAATTATTACTTTATCTTATCTTGCCATATGCTACCTGCAGAGTAATTTTTATCTCTTTGCAAACTTCAAATTTATAAATGAAATATTGGCTTGTAGCTAACTTTAACTTTAGCAGTATTATTTATGATAATAAAATGGAATACGAGGGAAAATGATGTTAGAATGTTCAAGTGTGTTGAAGATTGTTAAGACCTGACCAGTTATAGTTGCACGTACATAACTGATGCATAGTTCATTTGTATTAACAATTCTTAAGGATTTGTTTTAGAGATTCAAGTGTATATGTATATTATTTTGCAGTTTGGTAAATGCCAATTACATATGTCCAGTATTAGCCGGTTGTTTATATTACTTTTTATTTTTGATGCTCAGTGTCAAAAACGTCTATAGTAAAGTACACATTTCCGTGCTTAATCTCTTGTTGCCTGATTGCCTGGTATTAATCTCTAGTCTTTGTTCCACATTGGATAAGCCTTTGCAAGTTTCTAACCGTTAGTTCTATTTCTCGTTTTTGCTTGGCGTGTGCCTGACACATATACCAGTGCATTAACAAAGCATTTAATCTGGTCATATGTTATTCAGCTGCATAGTGATTGCTATCTATTTTGATAACATGATCATAATGGGCACATTTGTTTCATAATAAGCAAAAATATATAGTTTTTTTTGGCATCATTGAACTCAACAGTTTTCCGAATTTGATCCTCTCAGCTTTGTAAATTGGATGTAACAGTTGAGCCATCATCATCAGCTGATGATATATTATAGATTGAAGGAGATGCAATTAGTCCAAAGCCAGAACTATTTTAATGACACAAGAAGTTGGAGCATAGCACTTAGCCAGGTATTGCTCTGTCCACACAGGGCACTCTGGCTCTAGATTTTGAGCATTTTTAATTTTAATTTATTAGACACAACCTAGTCTGCTTTGATATAAGAGCAAATCAACCAATCATATTGAAGTTGCAGAATCCTATTATATATAAATTTATTATTTTGAAGCTGTTCTTTCTGTCACATTTTAGGCGGACAAATGACCGCATACTCTAAGTAGCATGCTTTTTTGCACCCATTCACAAAATGTAAGCTAGCCATATGATATCAGCCTTATTAAGCCGAATGACTAGTTACAAAACATGGCTACTTTTATCGGTTACTATCTCGGTATATTCTTATATTTTGTAGCTTAAACCATTTTATTTCATATTGATTCGATTATTAAAAATTTAATTATTTCAATGCATGGCAAATCGAATCCTTATTTATTAACCTCAGTTTAGTTTTGTAATAGCAGATAAAAAAACACCTGGCTGAAAGTATCATCGGAGCAAAATCATTATGCTGCCATTTTTTTATTTTGACTTTTTTGCAAATATAGAGTAATGGTGCAAAAAGAGAACGGCGAACCAGCAGCGTCCAACTTTGCATTTTTGGTGCTTGGAAGGCGAGTCATTAAAAAAAAATCTGATTCACGTTGCGTTCTTGAAAGCAGACTCAATATCTTTATTATCTCAGCGTGGTTGCGACGCTGTTTTCTGGGCTGGTATTGCTTAGTGTTCGCTCGCAGAGGAAGCAGCCTAACTGCGATTGTGGAGATGATTTTCAGACCCAATGTGATGATCCATGTTGCGGTAATACTAATGGAAGCTTAGACAGCCTCTCATCTTTGAACTCTGCGTCAAGTACTGTATCCAAAGATGCTGAAACAATGCTGCCTACTCACACTAGTTTTTTCCACCCAGAAGGTCCGAACATTGGGCCTGGTTCTACTGATAATTGGTTTCTTAAAGAAGGGCAAGTGCATAAAATCCTGTTGTAATGATTTATTCTGCAGCTCAGAGCTATGTAGTTTTGAAAATTTTAAGGTCCTGAAATAATACAATGGCACTGATTATGTATCCATGATTTTGGCATTCATTTAGATGCATTCCCACTCATGTAACATTCTTCTTTGGCTACAATTGTAGAAATATTATATATGTATTTTAGAAATAAGTTTTGTTTTACTTCAGTAGTTATCAGTATCTTTTACTGACTGCGGATTGGTGAACATCATATTCAGTTTTTAAATAAAGATACATTGATATTATGCATAAGATTTAACTTGTATAGTCCTACGCTCATGATATATTGTTCTTTTTCTGTAGGGATCTTCCGTCTAAAACAGATTTACTTCACAAGGGACATAACAAGGGCGGAAAACTAGTAATCGTTATGGTAAAACATGACCATAATATCATTCATAGCTTAACTTCAACTTACTGTGCTGTATTAAATGCCAGTGTTGTATGCACAGTGGACAGCAGCATCAAATTATATTTTCCAAATTAGTATTTTTACTAAGTCAAATATTTTATTACGGATCCGTTTAATTTGTCAATGAATTATATAATGTCTCTAAAATTTCATAAAGTACTTTGGAATTAGGCTAAATGTACACATGCAGGACAGGACCGTTTGAATCTTTTTAAAAATGATAAGCTTTACTGATTGAAATATGCCATAATATCGTAAAAAAATTGTTTCAGCATTTCCTGGAGTTGTTCTAGATATTTTCTGTTAGTGTGGAACTGGAGGGAGTATTCATGAATTAGCCAAGTGCAACTGTTCATCTGCAATTGCATTTCTCTTTTTTCGCCTTTGAAATTTCTTCCTTGGGAACATTTTTGTTTCACGTCTTGTACAAATGATGTACTGATAAGATTTTCAATCTTTCATTTTGAACCAAACAATATACAGAAAAACCACCTAAGCCATACACTTCATCGTAAAGGGCTCAAATCTCCAACTTGAGAAGGTGTTCTAGTATACAATAGACAAATATAATTCAAAAGAAAAGTAATCATCTTGTTAGCAGGCTTGCCTACCACCGCGTCCAACTTAAGAGGTTTCAATGTTGTAATTCGAAGCAATTTTGAATAATGCAAAATTCTTTGGAACCTAAGATAACAATTTGGAACAAACTTTTAAACCAAAAATTGCTGAGTTATTGTCCGCTGAGATGTCAGTTTATGGCGTATTTGTTGGATGTTTTTGGCTTACTCTCTTTTCGCACATCTTTTTATATAGGCCATAATGCATTTGACTAATGCTAGTAGAAATTATCCTTTATTTTGAAGTATATGTGGTGGAGGGTTTTTCGCTTGGAATTTTTTACCAAGGAATTTTTTTTCCATGGACGCTGTCATTTTTTATTTGGCATTTTGTATGATGCACTTGTCGTTAATACTAAGTTTTTCTTTCTTAGGTTGGTTTGCCTGGTCGAGGTAAGACGTATATAGCCCGAAAAGTAGCCAGATATCTTCGCTGGATCAACTACCGAACAAGGGCTTATAGCTTAGCACGATACAGAATAGAATGCTGCGGTGCGCGCCAGACAGCAGATTTCTTTGATAACACAAATCCTGTGAGATTACGAATCTTTACATTGCTGCTGTAGAAATATGATTAATGTTTGCATTCAAATCTATCATATCTTTAAAAACACAGAAATATTATTATATAAATTTAGGAAGTATGAATGGTAATGTTGTTGATGCTCCTCTGTGTATGAACTGGAAAATTCGTATTGATCTAATCTCTATGATGTTCAAAGAAAAACTTGAATGCCATATAAACAGACAGTTAATGACAGCAGTCCAACATGGTAACTTGCACGTTGATACTATGTATAATGGACTTTTTAATGTATTTTTTTCTCCTCATTTCAAAGGAAAATGCAGCTCTTCGGATGCAGCTTATGATCAAGGCAGTTGAAGATATGCTTCAATATCTGAATCGAGGAGGAGAGTGTGCGATTTTGGATGGCACAAATTTTACAAAAGAGCGACGAGCTGCTATACAGAGTAAAGTTGCTCAAGAGGTTAGTATCATTTTTAATTAGTCTATCAATTATTTACATTTATAAGACTAAAATATTTCAATTACCTACCCATGAATTTGAGCCAAGTAGACTGTATAATATATATTGGTAATTACTTTGAATACTAGACAGTATACTGGTAATGTTCTAGAATATGTTTACTTAGTATTATTCTTTTCTCTTTTACATCTCTACTGATGTATTTTTTGCTTACTGTTGTTCGACATAGTACCATGATTAATCGACTTAAATTTTTCGAGTGTTTGAAGATACAGGCAATATTACTATTGTAAGTTTAAATCAATTTTGTATCCAATCAGATGAATTGATTTCTCTAATATAGCGTCACATAATTTAGAAAAGCAATGCATCGTTATTACACAATTCTTTGTGAAGCATAAATTTATTTTAATTATCACAACAAGTTTGCTCTTAATATATATAAATTTACGTCATTTTTTTAACTTCAGATTAGATATATGCTTAAGCTGGTATGTGACCTAGCGCAACAAGAAATGTTATCTCTACTAAGGGAATTTTAACTCCAATTGTAAATTGAAATAATTCTTTATTACTTAAGTTTTAGTGATTTTACTATGTGATAGCTAATGAACTTAATTTTAATGAGATAATATGAAATATTGCTTTCTTTTATTGTTTTGAAAAATCCATAATAGGCTATACAAATAAAAATTCCTTACTAAGTTGTGATCTCTGTGAGAATGTTACCTTTTAACATCGAGAGAACAGATGTTTAAAATTTTGAAAAATTATTATCTTGTAATGGTATGAAAAATTTTAGGATATATTTTTGATTGGCTTAAATAGAATGACATTACCGAATGAATTCCAATTCGTACTGTACCCATCATACAAAAAAGCACCAATTTGTATCACACGTTCTTTTTAGGATGGATATGAAATTCTTTGGATTGAGACTCTATCGGATGATGAAGCTATTATTCATAGATATTTAAAGCAACTAGAAGAAAGTTCGCCAGACTTTTTGAGCCTTGAGGTACACTTGACTTATCTGACAAATGTCTGATGTTTAATTTTGTTTTCTCAGCAAACGTTACTGATTGTTTAGGATTTTGAAGCACGCGTAGAGTACTATAAAAGCGGCTATGAAACGTTAGAGATGGATGAGGGTAGCTACGTTAAGATATATGACGCTGGGCAGCGTCTCGAGATACACGCTGCACAAGGGTATGTAAGAATACAGAATTACTTAGTTGGCAGTATCAGCCGAGGTGATTTGGTGTAGTAATCTCTAATCATACCAGGGGGATTATTAAGGGATATTTTAGTTCTTTTCAATATAATCAGTTTACATATTTTTCTATGGATTACTTTTACTGAACTATCATTGCAAACTGTTTTTGGAGCTATCGATTTGAATGCTTCGAGTAACATCAATCAAGGTGCACGGCATGATCTAAATAGCAACTTAGAATGTTTCGAATTATATTATTTATCTAGTCTTTTTTCAAGCTGCTGTACATTTCACTGTAGAATTATGACAGGTCTTTAACCTAACCTGCTAGGTTTCTGAGTATGAAGATAATGTATCGATTAATATGATATATCTTGGTCTTACGAATTGTCGTGATCCATATGACACTTTACCTTGCTTGTGTCATTTTTTTATAAAAGTATGTTGAAATGAATTTATTTCGTTTATTAGTACAGAAAAAAGCAGTTGCACGCAAGTATGTGCATAAAGTGATATTACCAAGTAGGCATATGTGTATGCACATATGCCTACTTGGTTAAATATAAGTACATAAAGATATGCGTACTATAGTATACTATTTTATGTAGAATGTACATATGAAGCACTGTGTGTACAAACGTATGAAACTGAATCAACCCATCGACCAATCATGGATCTGAGAGTTTATACATTTATGCAAACAGTTCATCTGAACTGCTATAGCCGCAGTGTTTTTGCCCACATCCTCATATGCCTATTTTTCGTCTTTTTTTCTTCCAGATTTGTACCGACAAAAATTACATCCTTTCTCATGAACCTACATGTAAACGTCCGACCAGTTTACATTAGCAGACATGGCGAGAGTATGGTATGTAATATATTATATTGTACCTATTTAAAATTTGTAATTTTTCTAATGATTTGCACATTTTCAATTAGTGCAATTGGTTGAAAATGATGCAGCTGAAACTTAAAGCATATATTGAATTCAAAATTTACAAAATACCAAGTCGTGGAACACTTAGCCATGTAAACTTTTCTGCTTTTCTTCAATGTCGCAATTCGTTATTTTTGTTGAATCAGTTTCATTCTATTTTTAAATGGATTAAATGCATTTAAAACCTAAAGGGAGTATTATCCTATGACACGGTACATGAACACCAACATAATTAACAAACATGCCATCAGACCTCTACCAACCATTCTACTAGCTATAGCTAGCTGCATATTTTATTCAAGGAATAGAGAAATAAATTGACTGCCAATGAGCTTTGGTGATAGATATTTAAAAATTGCTCCTGTCTCGAGTGAAAAGTTGTACCAGAATTTGGTTTAAATTCATATTTATTATTATGTTTTTGGTTTTTTTCCCTTTTTTAACCGTTTGGCTGAGGCACATTTCTGGAGACAGCGTAAGCACTGTAGTTCGAAAATCTTTTGCAACTAAATGTCATATTTACTATATGATATATAGGATTGGAGTTGTCATCACTGTTTTTTTGTAAAAGTTTTTATAGAATAGATAGTTTAACTAATTCAAAAACATTAAGGAATTTGAAATTTCAACGAAATGAAATTATTTTGTGCCGAAAGGTCTTCTACATGTGCTAGTCCTTTCATATCTTCTTTCATTAGTAATGCATTTATACTTCAAAAATTTTTACTTTTTTTCAGTTGCCTATCCTATACGTTGCTTATTATATAACGATATACTTTTCTCGAAAAATATTTTTCTGCTTTCTAATCAAGT
Organism: Vaucheria bursata; assembly: GCA_032358265.1. Taxonomy (NCBI): domain Eukaryota; class Xanthophyceae; order Vaucheriales; family Vaucheriaceae; genus Vaucheria; species Vaucheria bursata. The sequence goes on from JAULBW010031044.1 coordinate 13,204, forward strand.
TGTATTATCCTATGACTTAACAGCTTCCATGATGCATTTACTATGACCATATATCGAAATTTATTGCTTTATTTCCTGTACTTGAAGTTCAACCTGAGGGGCCTAATCGGGGGTGATCCGGATTTGTCACCGAGGGGTAAACAGTACGCTGAGGTAATTCCCTATTTCAATGACCAATATAAATAGACTGTACAAATGGCTGCTTTATATGAAGATATTTGCGGCACATCTATGTACCCATAAAATATAGACAATCCTTTTGGTTAGCTAATTTTTTGTAATCAACAATTTTTTACTTTTACCTCTAACTTTAAAATTATATTATATCCATTTTTTTCCTTCCAAGAAAAAACTCTTGAAATCTTCTAAAACTTACTCATATATTTAATCAAGGCTATATTTCTGTCCTTTCATTTACAAAATGTGCCTTTTTGGGCTTATTCATTTTTTCATCTACATTAGGCATTGGCCGAATTTGTGGCTTCAAGTTCTGACCTACCAGCATCATCGCTAAGTGTTTGGAGCAGTACTATGAAAAGAGCTAGGAAAACATCGAGAGGAATAAAATGTGCGAGATATGTAGAATGGCGAGCATTAAGAGAAATTGAGGTAAAACAAAAATGTATATCTGCAGCGAATGGATCGATTTATAAAAAACTTGTCCAATTTAGAAAAATTGTGCACAGTGAAACCTCCTAAGTCAGACACCTTGTACCTCTGTAGCCTTAGTAGACTGGACAGCTTAAAAGATGACAAGTTTTTTAATTTTAGGTTGCTTAGTCTCCGATACATCTCAAGGTGCTTCCTGAAGTTGAATATTTAAGCATGTGAAAAATGAAGAATCCGACTTGGGAGGTTTTACAGTGATAGCACGACTATCGAGCTTTTGGTGCTAATTTACAAGAGTTATTAAGTAGAAGATACAGAAGTTCAATGTAGTTGAGTTCGGATGCGGTATTAGCTGCGATGTGATATATCCTATCCTCTTTTAACCCATAAGAATAAATTCTGATAGCAATTTTTCCACAAAAATGAACTAAAATTTTAGGAGCTGAAAAGTTATCACACTATGGATTAGCTGGTTCAAATCCTTTTTCTTTAGTGACGTATTCAGTATTCTTTAGATTCTGTTTGTTTCCATGGCTTTTATTGTTGTTGAGGGACTCTACTATAATATTACAGTTGGGATTTTTTTAGAATTTTTGGGTTTTCATGATTTGCTTAAATATTTAATTATTTTACTCGTTATCAAAGAACAAAAATGTTTTTGTTCTACGTAAATTTTTCTTCGTTTATACTTTACATGCCAATCGAACCAAAGTTCATACATTTGTGATTTAATTATTCTATCAAATTTTCAACCAGTCTAGCCAAATAAATCAATTACAGAAATGTTAGCATTCAAGAACTCTTATTAAAGTTTTTCTTCCATTTTTGCTGGTATTAAGTAAGACAAGCTTTTTTATTCCTTATTATGTATATTTTTCGGTGGATATCGGATGCAAATCAGTTAATGCAAGTTATGATTTTTTAACCAAGAGTTATGGGTTCTAAAATTTTTAGATTGTCTTGTGCTGAGGAAAATAGAAATTTGGTAATGTTTTCATCATTTAGTAGAAAACTTGTAGTTCTTTCCTGCCATGTATTTCAAGATTTCTACATTATCCTCGGAAATTTAATCTAAACAAAGAGCCACTGTTCAAGAAATGGCTCAAACAGCAACTCGATCGAAATAATTGTAAACATTAGAAACAGAACAAAAGCTTTTGTTAGAAATAGTATATCCGGGGCAAGTTAGATAGGCATATATTTCTCTTATTGGCTACAAATTTTTTTGAAAGGGCAAGAATGCGAGTAAATAATTGTGCGGGAACCCCAAAATTTTTAGCTCATGCAGTTGTGTTTAGAGTGTAATGATTTATTAGTGTCTAGAGTGGGGAAAGTGCGAATTTGTTCATCTTATGTTAGGTTGGTGTGTGCGATGCAATGACCTACAAACAAGTTCAAGAGAACTTTCCAGACGAGTATGCTGCTAGAGAAAAAGATAAGGTGAAATATATGGCTTATTGATACGTACCCATATCGTACATTAATCCATGCATTCATGCATGTTATATTTTTAACTAAGATCAGGGAAATCTCTATATTTATTGTACTTCGAAAAGTTATCTTTTTATTTTTAACATTTTTGTTCTATAAAGTGGTTTTGAGAATTGATGTTCGGGGTACAAAAAGCTGGAGTAATGTATCTTTAAAAAGTATATTTTACATATTTTCGACCTTTTTTATTACAAAAAGATGGATATGTATTCTTAAAAATCTCAAAATACAGTGAGATTCTCTAAGTCGACTTCGTTAATGTGACCTGTTAAAATACCTTGTAAATTGATACCGTACTAACCAGTTCAGTATGCCAATTTTGTGCGCATTATTTAATAATGATAGCCGACTTTCAGCCAAGAAACGCGCTAATTGAATTTTCACCTGCGTTATCTGAGATTGAATGTTAATGTGGAATTGGAGTTACTTCAAGAAATGTATCAATCGAAAATGCACTAATCGAAGGATTACTTTGATAGTATTACTTCAATTGCAATATTTAATGGAATAAATTCTACAAGATTAACTATGATAATTTTTCTAGTATAATATGTAATATTGTTTTATTGACAGTTGGGTTATCGATATCCTCGAGGAGAGTCTTATCTAGACATTATTAGTCGGTTAGAACCAGTTATATTCGAAATGGAACGGCAAAAAGCTCCATTGCTCATCATTGCGCATCAAGCTGGTAAGTCCAAAAATTAAAAAAAAACACTGTTTTTCATTGAAACTTTTTCTATTAAACGCTGAAACGTTATATGCAACATAGCCATACCTTTATTGAATCAATTGAACAATTTTTATGCATTTTAATTTAAATCATTGATTTTTTAATCTTCTAAATATTGTAAATAATTCATTGGAATTACTATAATTTTAAATATTGGCATTTCAATTGATGCGGTTGGAGGGGGGGGGGATTTACAATTATTTAGAAACGAATCTAAAAAATGGCTTTACTCAAAGCAAATCAACCATATTTATGTAATGGATATCTTTCCCCGAACAGAGTGCCTAAATTTTAAATTTGACCTGTCTGGAAATCAAACTTATCTGCAGATCCTCTGTAAATAAATAGCTCTGAGGCCAAGTTTTTAAATATTATTTTCAAAAGGCATGTACATTAAACGGGGTAAAAAGTGACTCTATCGAGTCGGAACCATTCAAATGTACAAGTTATGACGGGATATTCTTAAGTATCAAGAGGTTCATTTTATAGAGGTATTACTGTATGCATATGCAATTGATAGTCCATAAACTGATACCATCGGCTACATCAAAAACTCTCGGTTAATTGAATATATCGGATGAGTGATATCGATGTACACCGCCGAATGGAGGTCGGCGGAATGTAAAGCTATAAATCGAATATTTTTTGCTAAATTTCGATCTTTATATAGAGAATCGATCGCCGATGTTTATTGAGATTTGAATTAAATAATTCTTTTTTCTACAGTGTTGCGGTGTTTGTACGCCTATTTTCTTGATCTTCCAAATGAAGAAGTACCTTATTTGAGCATTCCTTTGCACACAGTCATTAAACTCACCCCTCAGGCATTTGGATGTAGTGAAAAACGATTCAAGTTGATGGAAAATCAACCAGATGGACAAAAAAAAATGTAGCTTAAGATTTTTTTCATTTCCAATGTTTTTTTCATAATTTAGCTTGCATATAAACGTGCACTTCAAATCGGCCCTTCATGTTTTTCTATTATAGATTTGCATGATGTATTTTTGAAGTGATACATATGTACCAACGACTCATTAAAGAATATTGATACATATGCATAAATATTGAATTGAAAAGATTTATTATCTAGTATGAAAGAAGTAACTTTGTAATAATAGAAATAAGGCAAATAAAATTCTTTCAAAATTAACCCTTTCAAAGTTCTCACACAATTGAATTTAAATAAAGTAAAAGAGAACGTTTTTAGATGGTTTTTGGTATTTCTAAGTTCAGACATAACTAATGTGCTCTCATGATACAATTTTTACATAAGATTTTGGTGCTGATCTTGTGATACATTCTCAAATATATCATCATTGGAAGAAATTGATACTGACGACTAAATAGAAAAGCATTCGATATTTCAACTAGATATAAGCAGTTGCAATCGTCGTATGCAGTTTTTTCTGAAAAAATGATTTGCAATTTTCAGTACGAATATAACTGTTTTCATTTTATGAAAAACTGTTCATATATTTACAATTGACATTGCTTGGTATCTTCTTGAATGTTGGTCATAGCAACTCTTGCGATATCAGGATGCAAAAAAGTGTGTTCTGCGGCTTAGTGATCTGGCCGTCACCCGTATAGACTTATATTTTTATCCGTCAAATTTGAGCCAAGATTTACTAATGCTAAAAAAAATTGTGATTTTGGTGCAAGCATTATTATCAGTTTAAAATTATGCCTTCAATTGTGGAAAAAAACCTTGAAGAAAAAGAATTGAAGTGAAATATGTTATCAGTGATATATCTAAAGAGAGCTTTTTTAAATATTAATTAGTTCACTTCATTGGCCGAACAAATTCTTGTAGGCCTCACTGACTTTTGCAGGCAGATGATGTTATTTCCTGAAACTTGGTTATTGGTCATAGGATTTGATGGTATTTATATAATAAAATCATTATTTTCTAAAATATTACAATGCAACGACTTTAAATATGATGTGGACTATATTTTGCATGAAATGAAATGTGAACTTGACAGTAAATTCAATACTGCTTGTAGTTGACATAATTTTGAGTACTTCTGAAAAAACTCATGTATCCACATTCTTATTTTAATTTTTCTTTCCCTATAGTGGAAAAACTAAATCAATCAGTCTTCAAGCCAACTTGAGCAAAAGTCCTTTTTACTTATATTTTGAAAATGATAAGCATAATGCTTACAGTTGCACATTCTACATGCAATTAACTGTAATATTATAAAGTAATATTAAAAGACTTATTACAATCTTACAGATTTTCATGTTAATGAGCCTAAAAATGATTAAAAAAAATTGTTTGTATTGATTGGTTTGGTAAACTTGTGTAGATAAAATAAAATGTCAATATGAGAAATGTCTGAAGTTGCAGCTTAACAGCACTAAATTTCAACCAATATAAAATCACAAAATCATTCTACACCTTTTTCTGTGCTCTAATGCAATCATGCATAAAAATCTTCAAGTGACAAAAAAAACTGAAGAATTTTTCTTCAAAAAATATTGCTCCTACTATCTATTTTAGTTGGCTGAATTTTACTAAATTTAGTGAAAATTTTATGGATTTTGGATGATTTCAAAAAATTCAAAAATTTCACAGTGCCTGGTGGTGGTTCTACCAGATTTCAATTTCATAGTTATTTCATACAATGGTGCATATTCCGTGTGATTAGGTGTACTGCTAATGTCAAACGTATCATTATTTATTTAAGTTGAAAACGGATCAGCTTGAATAGCTTTCATTCAATAGATTACTTATATTGAAAACTATTAATTAGTAAAAGGATTCACTATGAATTGCAATATCATAAGTTTGATTATCAACAAATTGCAAATAAAAATTTTGGCTGCTTGCTCACAGTTTCTCGACATTGCACCAGAATATAACTACTGAAGATAGGTAAAGAGTCATACACATAAATCATTTTTAATTAAACTGTTCTTTATGAAATTTCATGAGCACGTACTATTTGTTTGATATTTACGATTTTCTTCTTTTATGATGAAAATGAATTTGAATAAAAGTCAGAGAAATTTTTCATAAAATTTGTTTTATCATTGATTTTGATTAGTTAATATTTGCCAATAGAAATTCAGGATCAACATTATGAAATTTTCAAATTAAAATTCCTGAAATCGTGCAAAGTTTAAAGCCGCATGTTTTGCAGGTAGCATTTATTTTCTAAATTCAGAGTTGCTAGTGGCCGAATCCAAATCCTCACAAAGTAAAGGATTACATCATAAATCTTTCGTAGCTTGCAATTATGCTGGCGAAACTTCAAAGTACAGATTGCACTTAAAAATTACTATTGATGCAACTTTTCGATTTAGATGGCCACTACCATCCTGCTCAAAGTCTTAAATAACCTTATTGATATATTCTCTTTGGCGATATATGAGTAGGTAAATTGATGTTGATCGGCAGAAAACTGCGGAACTCGCAATCCTCAGTGCGATTTCCTAGGATAGTACATCAACATTCTCGCGCGGGCCCGAATTCCTCCGCATTCATCCTTTTCGGGACTCTTTTAAGTGTTTGCCCCATTCTCGGTTTCAACCTGAGAACCGTAAATCATGCGGTTTTTAATCACGCATCAAGTTCTAGAGCACAGCTCAGGTCCGTGCAATATTTTAATAACTGGAGCAGACTTCATTGTATGTCATCTACAGCTAATTCTGGAGCAAATATGAAAAGCCATCGTAGAAATCATCCAAAGTCTTCTGATCAAAGCACTGGCCAGTCGGTTGGTAGTGCAGCAGCAAGAAAAGAATCGATAAATAATAGAAATCCAAAATATCCTGCGAAAAAATTTAAGTCGGAATCTATTCTTGCTAATGGAACGTCAGATATGGACGTTGACGGGAGTGCAGCTGATGATGAGTCAGGTATCATAAAATCCATGGAGATAACAGCTCACACTCAGAGTCGGACAAGTTCGAGCACCTTAAGTCAAATGACGAATGTAAGCTTTAAAACGCTTGCGATCAGAAATGAGATTAAACGAGGCATTAGTGAAGCTATGGGATATGAATTGATGACGAAGGTACAGGAAGCTTCCATTCCAGGTAAGTTTTTTTTTTGACAATTACATATTCATCTCCCGACAAAAATTATTACGTATAATAGTTGCGCTATCTGGAGTCGATGTCCTAGCGAAAGCGAAAACTGGGACTGGAAAGACATTATCTTTTCTTATACCCTGCGTTGAACGCATTTCACAACATCGCAGCAACGGACCTCGAGGAATCTCAGTGCTAATAATAAGCCCTACACGTGAGCTAGCTCAGCAAATTTTTGCTGAAGCGGAAGTTCTTACTAAATTTCTTAACCTGAATTTGCAGGTACCTTCTATATAATTTTGTATTTAAAACTTGCTGAATTTGGCTAATTTTGTTAAAGATGTCACAACATCAGTATTTGGGCCCCCTATTTTTTTTTAAATTTTTTGGCAATCATTGCTTTCTATCTATTTATTTACCACTTCCAAGTTTCCTTTGGTACGGAAAATCTGAAAAATATGTTACGAAAGGATGTTCATTAACATGAGGTTTATTTGTCACAACGATGTTGCTGAATTATTTTTCTATTGGACAAAATGATATTTTCATACCAATCAAAATTACAAGAAATAAACCACTATTTTGAAATTTTTTATATTATGCAGTGCATCTTCGGGGGTACAAATGTTGCCACTGATTTGAAGCTCTTTCAGACAAAAATGCCTGACATATTGGTAGCAACACCTGGTCGTCTCATCGACCATCTTAGTAACAACAGTCTTGATAAAAAGATGAACTTGTGCTCATTAGTATTTGATGAAGCAGACCAGCTTCTCGAGATGGGGTTTCGACCAGCAATTGAACAAATCTTAAGCTTCTTACCTCCTCCATCAACCCGACAGACATTACTCTATTCAGCTACCATGCCTAAAAATATCCAGGAAATGGCTAAAATTGCAATGCGCCCACAGTATTCGGTTGTCGATACGGTAAGAAAATCTTTATGTAGTTTTCACCCAAATAGAGTGCATGATTGTCCTAGTCAAATACAATATTACTGCAATGTACTATTCGAAAACAATAAATTAGTATTTTTCCGAGTATAATGCTCCTATAATGTGATGTTTGAACAGTATATCATGCTATCATATTAAAGATATAATGATCTTGTTCTAAATTTCTTCACTCGTTGACTAAAAGATTCATAAGCTTTCCCTTCTTTCATTTTATTTATTTCCCATATTATTCCATTATAAATACATATTAATGTTTTCATCAATACTAACATAAAGCGGCACGTTAAAATTTAAAGGGAGATTTGGAACTTTTAAAAAAGGAAATCTGAATGTGTAGCTTCTATTGAAAGTATGCTAATTTTGAACCGAATTGTTATTGTCAAATATTTTCGCTTCTTCTTTAAAAGATATGCTATTTTTTCAATCCAACTTACATCCATATAGCACTTCTAATGTGAAAAAACACAATAAAATATTTTTTATTTTTCAATCATTGGAAAGTTTTTACATTCGTTTTAAATTATAAAGGTAGGCGAAGAAGAATCTACTCATGAGCATGTACCACAGTCCTACATACTGACAGACTCTGAAAGCATAACAGCGCAGTTACTTTTCACAGTAAAAAAAGCAATGATCGCAGGAGGGAAGTCGTATAAGATAATTGTCTTTTTCACTGTCGTAAAACTCACGCATTTCTACTCGGAATTATTTAGGGAGTTAGGTGTGAATGTTTTGGAAATGCATTCTAAAAAGTCTCAGGTATGTTTCATTAAGTTCTATTTCATTAATTAGCATTTAATAACAAGCCAAGATTTATTCATCTGGAAACTTTCCCATCATAAATTTGATCACTTATAGGTACTCTAAATTCGATCATTGTTTATTTTAATCCGCTAAATAAATTTTGCTTCAGTATGTTTATTGGTTTTATTACCCACGCAACTAGGTATCAACTCAGTTTGAATTAAATTGAACTATGCTATTTTGGGACATTTTGGTTTCGAATCTTCTATACAATTCCCTGCAACTGTTAGCATTCATTTCTCCCACATTTAGGCATTCCCCCATTTCAGTTTCAACTGTTACTGATGTTAATTGAAATCTAAAAGACTGAGCAATTTGTAAATTTATTTATTTCAAGATTTTGAACCTTAAAATTGTGAATAATACATCGGCGAAAGCTAAAAATTTTAATAGTTATATGTATATATCAAGGGCATGCTTGGTTCAATATTTCAAAAATCTAACTGTGTGACCACTACGGAAAATGGTTATAGAATATTTTATTGGCATTTTTATTCTTGGCTTTCTGCTATAAGATTGATTTTCAGTGCTGTCGAGTGTGAACGATTTCTCTTATTTCCATGGTTTATTCTTATCTATTATAGCTAATTGAAAAAAGAAATATGGATTTATAGTTTTGCAATTCGATGCTTTTATTTCCTAGGCATACCGAACAAGAATATCTGAGGAGTTTCGTAGTAGCAGCGGTTTGATAATGTTTTCCAGGTCCGCATACAGACTGGATTAACTACAATTATTGCAACTTTTCGAAATGCTTTTTTTAATAGATTTTTGTTCTAGAATATACCATCATATTAATTTTTGATGTACCAACGTCGTCGCTTAATAAGCCTGCTGATGATGTTGTGCTCACTTGGCTTGGTCCCACAGTGTCCCAAGCTACTTTCATCTAAGATATGCATTTTTCAGTGTATAAACCCAGCGGCTTGTTAAGCTCATAAAAGCCTGCACCCGAAGTGGGCTTATTAAGTAGCGACAACTGTATAGTAACTGCATTTTTTGGTGGTTTGGTTGTGTACTCAAAGTTTATAATTGCTCCTGATTATTTTAGCCAAGATAAGAAATTTTAAATTATAGTAAATGTTCGATTTTTGATATCTTTTTTATGTAGTGACGTGAGCGCTCGAGGTATGGATTATCCTGATGTAACTTCAGTCATTCAGGTATGTATAAATTATTTGTTAATATCATGTATATAAGAACTTAAACTGTAAAACTCCTCTAAATGAATTATACTGGGACCAAGCATCAGTATCAATTTTAATGGTTTGTATAGTAAGAAGGATAAAAATGATTATGTCGGTTGAGGATCAAACGGATGATACTAGTTAAGAAAGGTAATGAAATACAAGGGAGTAATCTAGAGGATTTATTTTGTCAAATTTTTCTTGAATTTGTTATGTTCGAGGCGATTTATTATATCCTACTTGAAGATAAGCATGCTATTAATATTGCCCTGCAAACCCCGAGTGCAAAAAGGTAATTTATTAATGTACCTGTCCTTTGGACTAATTATAGCAATAGCATTCTGCCTTTACATCCCGGATCAACTAACCGACAAGCTACTTCTTTGCTGAACTGCTAGATAAAGTGATGAACACTGCCATGCTAATCAAAATGTACACTCCAGTTGGTCATTTTCATTCGAAAAATACTTTTTACTTGTCCCAAATAGAGCATTACAACACTTAAGATTAACTAATGTTTTTATGAACTAAATACTTTATTCATCATTCGGGAGATATATTCTTACCATCTAAAGGTTGCTCAAATATTATATGCTCTAAGGTAGGGATGCCATCTGATAGGGATCAGTACATTCATCGACTTGGACGGACAGCGCGAGCTGGGAAATCAGGGAACGGGATATTAATACTGTGTGACTTTGAGAAAACGTTCCTCGATGAGGTACTTTTCATATTTTATTCAAATTAAAACATATTTTTGATATGAACTGAATAATTTTGCTCTTCAAAAATTGCACTGAAACTAAATGGAAATGTTGTTAAGCATTTCGATAATATTTATTTGTAACTTCCATAATACTGAAATATTTAATTTTAGGAAGGGGCTTAAAATATTAACTCAATATTTGTGTACTGTACAAGTTAAATACTCTAAGGACTAAATTTGCACAATATGTAATTAACAAATAAGTTCAAGAAAGCAGATTTCTTGTTCAAAATCTTCAGATTTTTTAACATTATTTTCTCTTTTATCTGTTGCTTTCTATCCTTAATACTCATCCCATAAGAAGCTTGATCAAAGAAAGAGAGATGGAAAAATTATCATAAGCCAAATCAATGTTCAAGTTTGGATCCGATTTAAGTTGAAATTTCCTACTTCAATGATCAGAATAATTGGTTTGGAATACAAATCACCTTATCAGTTCTGTACACACAGTTGGCATAAATCGTTGATCAGATTTTATATGTAGTAAATGCATAATAGATATTTTCTAATGTAATCCTTTACACTGTTCTTTCTTAATTTTTCATGTTGGGAGTATGTTTGTGCGATACACTTCATTTTGATGTCATCTTCTTCATTTTATTGTGCTACAGGTATTGATATGTGGATACATATATGTGCTTTGTTAATGAAGTAAGATGTTTTTTGTATCATGGTCATGAGCTATTTCTGTCGTTTGACCAATCATGAGGAAGATTTATAAAAAAATTTCTTTAAATATGTTTACTATTAGGTTCGGGAGTTGCCGCTAGTGAAACATGAGGGCGCTTCAATAGATCAAATAAAGCTAATACAAAATGACGTTGAGTCCGCAATAAGTAAGGTTTCTATTGAAACAAAGGTAAATATTGAACTTGATCTTAAATCTTTGGACTTGAATTTGACTCTATTGAAGTGTAGAAAAAAGTGTTGTCATACAAATAGGCCTGCAATAATTCTATATGAATGTTCATTTTTTAATGTTTTATTTGAAGTTAGTTCTAACGTTAAAATAAATATTGTAATAATATAAAGTGGAACTTCTTTTAAAAAAGCTCAGCGATTATATATTCGTTGAAACCTCTTAAGTTAGACACTTAATCATCAAGTGCTGAAATGTACGATTCAAGGAGGTATTCAGATGTACAATAAGTTGGAATCTAGACAAATAGAATTCAGTCAATTTCTTAGAATCGGAATTTGGAACATATTTATGGGGGCAGCATAAAAATCTTAGCTTATCCAAGAATCATTTTTTGTATCGTATTTTTCTAATGTATCAAATAGTGCTAATATGTCGAAATTTAATTTGAAATAGGAAAGGCTATACGGTATTATGGGTCTATGTCGCATTTTTGAGGATATTGAATAAATTTTTACATAGGAATCTGCTTCAAGGGCTAATCTAGGGTACTTAAATTCATGCCAAAAACGCTGTAGTTGGAATAAGTCTCAAATAGTCAATGTAGGAAAGGAATGGGCATGTATGGTAGCAGGGTTGGAGGATCTTCCGCCTTTTGAAGCTCGGGTACTTACTTTTTTTAATTATTATTTTCAATTTAATGTAAAATATTATGAAAATTTTTTATATTAAGTAGAATCCCCCATATTTTGTGCGTATCTTTTAATATTCAAGTAAATGAAAAAATAACATATCAGAAGATATTTCATTTCATTTTTGAATTTCAATGGATGGACAGGAAGTGTATGTTCTATATGTATTTGAATCATATAGTATTTTATATCATGGTAAGTCTATTGGATGGAGCTAGTCTGTACAAGTAAATGAAAAAATTGAACTTGGCAATTTTGTGCGAAACCCCTACACACGAGTACAAGTACTTTGGTGATTAATTCACTTGTAGTTCTCCCTGAAAAGAATCGTTCTTGGTTTTTGAGTTATATTTATCACAAAAATTGAATGATGCTGCATTTGATGCTGAGAAAATATGCTTGAGTCCTTGAATTACTTGTGCGTGCACATTATTGTTATTTTGCTTAAGTTAGTAATTTTTTTGTTTACATATAATCAGCATGTTTAGATTCATCCATTTACAATGAATATCTCAGACTTTAGGAAAAATGGGTATGAAAAATGTACCCGGCTTAAGAGTGTGCAAAGTAATCCGTGGAAATGAAGGCTCAAATCAGGGCAGCAGAGGTCGAGCACCCCAAGCCGAAAATAACAGTAGGGCTCCAAGTTTCGGAAGAAACCAGAATAGAAGCCGAAATGGTAAATTTAAACCATAAGGGCGGGTATTGTTTCACCGTCAATCCTTTACTTGAAAAATTTTGCTTAGGTAAAAAATGAAAAAAGTATTTGAAAGGTAGCTAGAAACATGTATTTTTCGAAATCTCTTTTTTATCTCACCTCTTGATGCCTGTTTAAGATTATCAGTGGAGAAATTTATCATGCCATGCATAAATATTGCCAGCGGCTATGGGGTCCATCCATACTAGGATGTATGGAGCTTTAGCCGAACATTTCTTTATAAGCACCGCTCAATAGAAGCTACGTAAATATTTGAAGGTCCACAATTAAAATGTTAATTTCCCCCAATCTGAAATTCTTTTCCAGGATTGTATTTCATAAACCGATTCAATAATGTTCATTATATCCCTTTAAAGCAATATTGCATCATAGACAAGGACCATACTGTGAAATACTTCACGAATAGTGCTTCTTATCGATAGTAACTACACTTCTACCTGTATTTAGTTTATAATTTTTGCAAGTTCAACAATTGTGTCTGATTCTTTCTTTATCTATTTAATCCCTGAGCTTCTGCAATCTTACAGACAGAATTTTATTCCTATTGTAGATTTCAAATATTCTCATTAAATACATCTTCAACTTCACTGTTCTAGGCTAAGCCAACAATTTTCTTTTTTCGCCCAGAGTTTCTACATCATTCATTTCATCCGAATCTTTAACTTCCTCCCACAGTAAAAATACTGTTTGTGAGCAATCCCTTTTAGTTTTCACTCGAGATGCCTAACATGCCTTCCTGTAATATCTAGAAATAACCCAAAAATTGCCATTACCGGATGTCCAAACTTATACCATTTTCAGTTTGCAGTAAATTTGTACAGCAGTCTTAGCAGTAAATTTGTACAGCAGTCTTAGCAGTAAATTTAAAAAGTCTTTTCTACAGTAGTAGTAGCAAATGTGAAACGAGATCGAGGGCTGTTGGTGTCATGAAACAAAAATGGTCAATTTTAAAAACTCATCCTTTGTTGAACGAAGGAAATTGAAGGAGTTGCCAATATATAGATTTCACAGAAATATTGGCCTGCTGACAAAAACACAGTTTTGACAGTTAATTTTTCAGAGTCAATACAAACAGGAATTAAATACACTTTACAAAATGCTCTAGAATTATTGTGCTTGATAGCCAGAAAGCTTAGGTTTTTAAATGAATGGATTGAACAGTGATTGGGCCATCTTTTTACTTTAGTACAAAATCAGGCCCAGGTTTTCGATAGTAAAATATTGGTGCACCGGAATAAAAGAATGGAGATTCTAAATGTCTGGAGTGGTGGGCATGTAGCCAAAAACATGAGCATATGGAAGCCTCAAAGTCACATTTTCATTGGAAAAGTATCTACTTTTATAGGACAAATCTTCAACCTTTTTAAAATAAATATGTTGCAGTCAGGGGAGTGTTTCATATTTTAGCACCGAATACAAAGTCAACTTTATTTCTAAGAGTAACTTAAACTGCATAGCCTGCTGATCAACCAAGATCCATTATCATTTATTTCAAATTGAAGAAGTGGAAGTGCCAGGATATTTGTGGATTGTGCTCAATTTTAATCCCCTTTTAGTATTATTTCGAAAATAGAAATTTCTTGAATATACTCATTAAAGTTTTTTCTTCTCTTTATCTATTGCTTTGAATTTTTCTTTGATAATCCAACAGAGATGGTGAGGTGTTGAACTGAGCAATAGAGGCAGTCACGTTATCTACAATTATTCAGAATTTTTGTGCCCATTAAGAGTTCTGCAAATTCTGCTTTTAACATCAATGCAGAATACAGTGATTTTAATTGGAATGATTGTCCCTACCACGATGGGTGGGTTTGAACATAATATTTCAATTTATTTCTGCAGGCTTCACGGAAAATTATATATTTAAACACTAAATGTAGTTTGTGAAAAACAATGTAATTACAATTTAAATGATGCTTGGATTAATAAACTATATACTGATCTGTCCAGAACAAGATATAATATGAAGCTACGACTGTTTGACCAAGCAATGTTTTCTATGACATGAATCCTAGTTGTATAAAACTGGGCAAAAAAGTCAAAGTCTCTACTTTTGAAAAGAATGTACCGTAACAATCCATTCACATCTGATAAACTACTGATTTCTCAAGATGGAAAAATGATATTAAAGCTTACTCACAAAAAAAGGCTAGTCAAAGTGCCTGAAAAAGGTTAAGGCCATCTCAAAAAATTGCAAGGATGTGACTTCATTTCATTGATTTTTATCTGCTCATAGTTAAGAATTTAGAATTTAATGCCATAGCATAGATCAGCGCAATTAACAATACCAGTAAACAACTTTAAAAATTATCAGAGCAGCTCAACAAGAGCAGCCTGTAACATTTAATCAACTTCGATTAATCTGCTAAAAATGCCAGCCTAAAAAAGCTAAACGCAATGCTGTACGTAAAACGCCTCATGGCCAATATGTTCAAATGCAATAAATTCTACAGACAAAGCAATTTGATGCACCAATAACTTCTTTAAACTGATTTCTAAATGCACAACACATGCTTGAATTATAGGAAGCCATTTATTTGAAGTACTCGAATTGAGTTAAAACTTGGAATAAACAATCTCGGTTTACTTACAGTTTCTCGGACTTCTTCAGTAATATCAGTGCAATTTGATATGCCAGTTTTTCTGATTAATTCCAAAAATGTGGCATACGTCATCTCATTTCGAACTGTAGAAGCAATTACGATTGATGCTTGCGGTCGTTTTGACAATACCACGGATAAAACACGAACAAGCAATGATATTGCGTCAATATCATAGACAACATCAGCTGCTATAAGTAAATCGAAATTTCCCAGAGTTTCAACATCGGAATGACCCCAATCAAAAGCCCGGACAGCAACTGGGCAAGTTAAACGGTTTTTATTTATTTCGACGTTATGGTGGAGATTCGATAACACACGAGATTGGTAATCTGTTAAGAGTACTTCAGTGGCGTGAGTTGCAGCTGCACAAACAAGTCCAGTTATTCCTATTCCTGCACCAAGCTCAATAATTCTTTTACCATGAAACTTTTTTGGCGCCATAGTACAGTACTCAGCCAGCAATAACCCAGCATCCCAACTACGCAATCCAACCTCGTTTTCTCTACAATTCAGAGCATAGAGTCGTTGGGCAATGGAACGCATTTATTCCTCCATTTTGCGAGCATACTTACCTTGACATCACTCTGCATGAGATAAAGTTTCCGTCAGGAAGGATAAATGATTCGTGTCCTCTGTCATCATTAGCACTGCATTGAAAAACTTTACCCATCAACTCCATCACGGCATCATGAACTTCGAGTTCGGATTGGTTTTGGTTTTCGATTCGGTCAATAAATCGCTGAATGAAATTTTTAGTATAGGAATTGCCTGGAGGGTATTGAACGGCTATTGGATGCTTTAGAATGTTAATAAAAATTTTGTCTTGAAAATCCCAGCTAACGAATGTAGCGTCTTCCCCACTGGCTATTTCCTCTAAATTTTCAATAAGAAAATTTGCCGGTACTCTCTGAAGGTAATACTGTAGTGCTTTCTCAATCATAGGAATAGACCTTTGTATTATGCTCGTTGTCGCTTAGAATCTAAATTTAGTATCAAGCTCACCTATTTGATTCGCCAAAAAAATAAATTTTGAACCAATAAATTATTGAAACTTTTGATTATATTGAAAAAATCGAAATTTCAGTTAATGGTGATGTGTAATAGACGTTCAAATATCGCCAAAAATCACTTGTCAGTTGAAATTTCTTTTCAATAGTATCAGAATGTCGCCTTCAATGTTAGTATTCTGAAATAAGACACTAAAAAATTTCTGTGACTTTCAAGCAACAGAATATGATAAAGTAATCTGCTGAAGCATGGTAAGCAGTTCTTGGGAATCGCTTTTTGATGCATGCTACTTTCGCGTACTCTATGATTAAGACAAACTTCGACAACGACTCTACGTATTATATTTATCCATTGATCATATTTTTCCGTCTTCTAATTGTTTCCAATTGCTATAGGCTAGTTTAAATCCATATGCAGTGCTGATATCTGAAGAAGAAGATAGTGCCTCTGAAAAAGCTATAACCAGGAATGAAAAGCAAAGGTCTGCTAAAAAAGCAGTTAAGGCTGATTCACTTGAAATAACTAAAAATTTAAATGAAAAGAATCAGCACACAGGAAATAGGTTTTCTGCTGCTTTATTCAGCGGTAATCGGTAAATACAAATGAACATGTTCATCGGTACTTGTAATATTTTCTTCAAAGTATTTTATTAGGAAGTCATACGCATGCCTCTCGTTTAATAGGAACAACCAGCAGCGTTATGAACGCATTTCTCAGTATGACGACAGACGCGATGGACATCAAGTAGTAAATGAACGCGCCAGTACCGTTAACAAAGGTCAGAAATTTGGTGAGGCAAGGAGAAACAGTATTGAACTCCGAAATAGAAGTTTACCGAATAACCCTATAGCTGCGAAAAATTTTATAGAGGAATCATTAACAGGTGAGAAAGTTCCGGAGCTGGAAGTAGATCATTGCATCACTTTGGAAGAGTTTCAGGTAATGTGAGTACTATTGAACGAATAAACGAAGAATGCGTCATTACGATGTTTGCTGCATAACTTTAACAGTTCAAATTGATATTGCAGTTCATTTTCGTCATTGCGCCTTGATTTTGGGTGTTGCATTACTTTCTTCCAAGGAGTTTTTTTTACTGCCAGTATTATGTTTGATTTGTTCGCTAGTGTGTTGCATTGATTCATGTTATTTTTTCCAATTTTCCATTCCCGATTTTAGGCAAAACTTAAGGTCGAACGTGAAGCTGCAGCAAAAGTTTTTGGAGCAGTAAAAGAAAAAGTTGTAGATGAGAGTGAATTTGACCATGCAAAACTTCGAATAAAAAGTAATATTATCTCTGAAGATTCTTCTAGAACACTCCACAGCGGCGGTGGGGACAAAAAGTCTAAAACAAAGAAAATAAAGCAAACTTTTGTTGATGTAGGGTTTTGCACACCTCCTATAGAGCCTACAACTATAAGAAACCGAGGTTATGAGCGAAGTGAACGCCCCCCTAGAATACCGATTTCTCGCCCATTTCACCAAAATATTAACATTCGTGATGAATCGTCTTTCCCAAAGTTGTAGATACGCTACTGTAGCTTTTTAAGTGGAACATACCTAAAGGGTAAAAAATATATATATTTGTTTTGTTAAATCTGCACAGCTATATGTATGGATTTATGTTTATGAAAAATATTGTTTGTCTTTTTATGGTGGGTTTTTATGGAAAGTTTTAGGCAGTAAAGAGTCGCTCCTCGATAAAATTTTTGGCTGCATCATCTGATTTTCTAAGTCTTATCTTGATTGGAATAGGCATACCATAGAATTATTTGTTTTTATACTTTGTTCCTTAGGACTTATTGTAGAATTTATACAATATTGACAGCTTTTATTGTGGGAGAAATTGGAACAGGACTATGTCTGAATGGACATTAAAATCAAACTGATCATAGAGAAACATTTATAAACCACATTATAGCTAAGTTGCATAATAATAAGTATGATTAAACTTTTTTCATAATGATTCATAGTTTAATTTGGTTGCTCACATAAAAGTTTTCTGTATGTAAGCCCATCTAAGCTTTTGGTATTTTTCAATGATTTAGAGTTATTAACGGACCATAAGCTCTTACCTGGTACTTGCAAGCATGTATATATGATTAGTCTACAGCGTGTTAATGCCAAATATCTATAATTTCATAGTGAAACTTTAGCCACTTAAATTATTGCAGGTGACTGTTTAAACAATAATGTCAAATTCCTGCATCTGCTGTTGTAGATATGATGCGGAAAGTTTGAGATTTATTCCATTAGACTTAATACATTGTTGCGTATCATTGGGAATCACTTCACCAGCATTGCCTGCATATATATTGCTGACCATTTTTTTGAAGTATTTCAAAAAACATTTAACATAGTCTTTCAGAAAGTTTAAGACTTGGTCTTTCCTATTAAGTTCAGCTTACAAGAACGTAAAAAAATCATCAGTGAGGATCATTTCATAGGAATATTCATTGCAAGACCTTCGAATTTTTCCTTCTAGGTTGATGTGGACTTGGTCAAAGATCTCATCAGAACAAGATGCTTTCTTAGAATGAAGAGACGTTAACTTTTGCATAGTTTACAAACAAAGCAGTATGGAAGTGAAAAGTCAGTAAATTTAACTGAAGCGGTGATTATCACGTAGTTTTTGTTTGTAAATGAAACTAAAATGCTCGAGTTGTCTGTGCCATGTGAGCACGTTAGTTATGAAGTTTATAACTGAGCTTACAAACAATTTGGTTTTATATGTAATGGTAGTCAACTTCAATAAATTATCCTCTCAGAATAGGGGTACTTTTAGATGTTTTTTTAGAGTAAAAAAATTGATATTGATATGGATGCTGCTATTACAAAACCGTCCTATAGAAAATAGACTGCGATCATATTTAGGAATAACATCTTTTTACTCAATGTCAAATTGATTTCCATTTTTGTCTAGCATCTTAAAAGAACAATCAGCTGTATTGGTGGAGATGTGTTTTATTTCACTAGCAATGGCAGCTTCCAAGGTTTCGTTTCAATACTCGATTTGAATTAGTCTCTTGGCAAATGTCCTTCTAGGATCAATGTAATAGCTTGTAGCTCCAGAGTCTGACAATGTTACTCTTATGCTTAAGTGATGATTTGGCTTTTGAAAGAGCTAGAAAATGTTAAGAGACAGTTGTAGCATTTGAACCAGACTCAAGCAGATTTGCAGAATGTTCATTTCTGTATTCTTCAGAGGAATAGCCATACAAGCTGAGACTTGCAAAATGGCCTCTGAGAACTATCAACTTTTTAGAAGAATTATACTTTAACGATCTGCTCTGTGAAGTTGACTCAATTGATGTTTTGACCACAATAGGTTTTGCTGAATCCACTTTGGGTTTGGACTTGTTAGCTATAATGGTATTGGTATGTTTTAAATAGAAGCAAAAAAAACAAAAGAATGCACACAAGAAAGCAAAGAAAGTTAATATGAATATTTGCCTATATTAAGGCGTCCTATATAAGCAATAATGGTAGGGTTGCGTGATATTACAGGTAGCATCTTTTTAGCAATATACTTTCTGCACATAACCTGAAAGATACCGCTAAAAAATAGAATGAATTCAGTTTTAATTGGCTTGCAAATGTAACTGCAAAGAAAATGCTTGGCCAGATAGGCAGTTGTGGGGATATTACTGTGAACCACTGTTGTGCACAAAGATGCAGCAATTTGTCATGGTAAATCATGAAGAATATGTATATCTTAGAAGCTGGTTGAATAGCTCATTTAAGTTTATTGTTCCTATTGATATAAATGATACCTCAGTATGCAGAATAGAAAAACTAAAAAAACTGGCTAATCTAACTTACAGAACCAGACTAAAAATAAGAGATAAAGCACTATGTAGATGAATTTCAAATGAATGCCTTTGATTGTAGGCTGTTGGAGAGATGGATTGATATCCCCCATTTGGTAGAAAAGTAATTGTTTCTGGAGGTGATCAAAGATAGATGATACTTCTAGTTATTCCATATGCTGCAGAGGAAGAAATTATAACTTCAATAGGAAAAAATGCCAAATCTTAGGATTCAGTGATAAAAATGAGCCAAACTAAGAATATGTGCATCTTACAAGAAAAAAGAAAAGTTTGAAGAATTTATGCAATGTATAGGAAATGGAATTAAACCATACCATCATAAAATTAGAAAAAATTCCATAAAAACTCTTGCAATAACCAACAAAAAGGCATTCCAAAACAAACTCACAGAGGAACAGTTTTCTGCAGATTTAAATTTGTTGAATCTAAAAGATGATCAGTAAGAGCAGTCTGTACTCAGTACTAAAAATATTCTTAAAGAAATGAACATTATTGCTACAATTGAACTTTTTGGTATAAATAAATATTTCCATTGTTCTACACTAGATGAGGAGAGCATTAATGCGTGTTCAACAGAATATCTAAATGCAATTTTATTATCATGCTTACCACTGTATGAGCTAAAGTTAAATGTTGATATGCCAGCAATACACATTTAAAATATATCTAATACTGGAGTGGTACTAGCACAGAACTAATTGTGGAATAAATTTTGGGCAAATTTTTAGGATGTCTAATATGAAATATTTAGGAGAAACATTTACCTTGCCCAAAGTACTGCCTACAATTTTTAAAATGCCTACCATATCTATGAACAAACACAATATCCCATATAAATTTTATTTAGATTAATAATAGACAGAATGCAGGGGCAGTCCTCAACTAGAACCTATTTGTACCCAAATCTGTTTAAATGATAGAAATGCATTGCACAACAAAACAAAAAAGTGCAGCAGAAATGGGTATATTTATCACATAATAATTGTGTCAATAGAATTGAGCTAACTCTATTGAAACAACAAAATATATAACCCTACCGGTATCTGTGTGGCCTATATACTCGGAACATTACAAAATATTTCAATGAAAACACTGCAGCTGCAAAAATAGAATTATCCTCTAAAGGAGTTAATTCCTAACAATACGCTAATGGACAACTGCATGTACTCTTGTCAAAAATAGTTTACCCAAAAAAATTGAATGTGTGCACGCATTATACAATACACAGACCAATTTGGATAAAAGTACATAGACAGACTACATTGTATGTAAAAAAATGCTTTAATAACACATTATACTTTTGTTAGGATCTGATCTCTTTTGCCATGATCTGTTATGGAACTGTAACTCTATGGACTTAATTTTGTCTTATATGTGTATTCTTGTACAGTACATTCTCTTAAAGAGTGTTCTCATTAGTGCATTTTCATAAAGTGTGTTTTCATAAGTGTGTTCTCATATGCGTGTGCTCTAAAGTAGTATTGTGTTAGCAAGATTCATTCTTGGCAACACATGAATGGGGATTAGTACACTATTGGCTGTGTGTGTTTTCTTTTGGTTTCTGGTTATGCTTATTATTGGTTATATGCATAGCCTTTAATCTATTGATTCCTAACTACTTTACAGAAAATCTCTTTGTTCTTTATTGTTTTTGCTTATATTGCAATTCTTTTAATTTTAATAAATTTTTAAGTTACACTGACAAAAAATCTGCATCTGTATTTGAACTTGAATTAATGTTTTATCTAGGTATTAACTATTTATTTGTGTTCAACAGTAGTGCTTAACCATAACTATGAACTATTTGAACAAAAAAGTATAATGAAGTACATGGAAGCTTTAGATTGTGCACCAAACCTGTAACTTATAATGCCCTGTTATGCAAAAATGATATTGATATGTTGATAATACAAAAATAAGCAAAAAAAGCCCAAACAAGTTCTAAAGCCCCAGCAAGCCACATTCAAGTTCAAATGACGCCCTAAGCGTGATTGAAGGGCAGCTCACTATTAACACTAGAAAAAATGTTTTTTGGCATTCATAAACCATTTAATTGCACTTATGAAATTATAGATATCAGAGCTACTGACCTTGGGAAGAATGATGGCAACTAATTGGTTCATTTTAGAATTTATTTTTCAAGTTTTCTGTTTTTATAAAAATTCATTGAAATATCAAAAGAAAATGGTATCTTAGATAAAATTTCAGTGAAAAAAACGAACATTATTTGATGATATTCAAGAACTGCCAAAATTAACTGCCTATTTCCCTCTATTCTTGGATGCAGAATCATGATTTTTATTTCTTGAATCAGCATTCCTGAGAGTGTTTTAAAAGGTATCTTCACATTGGAAATTCGAGTTCATCATATTGAAATTCCAAACTGAATGATTGATTTCAAGAAACATGAGCAATTCTGAGTATACTGGTAACAAAATTTGTCAATATTTTATCCGCAATCTTTGTTTCAGTTTCATGAAATATAAGCAAAATTAATGTATTTTCAAGTTATTAGTAAACTCTCTCGGAATTGCTTTGTTTGATAAACTGGAAATTCATCACACTCCTTATACTGCAGATTACTGAGTATACTATGAAATCTCAAGTGAATTTGAGTTTTTTGTCGTAATAGGCCAGTTCAAGCCAAGTTTCGTGAAGTGCATTTGACAGCATTTAACTTAGAAACTGAAAATAATTGCACAAAAATTTTCTAGTAATAATTATTAATTGTAATTACTTGAAAACATTTAAGTGCAATTGAACAGTTCATTGCTGTTTAATTTATTATGTAGCCAACTATTAAATTAATTTCAAAGTTAAATGATTGCTTTGGCAGCACTGCTACGGCCTAATTTTTTTATTGCATTTGACAACCAAATGTTGCACTCAAAAATTCGAATTGTGAGTTAAAATTTTCTTTTGTACCAGCCGGCCGACTGGCCAAGAATCAAAATATAAATGTCTTGTTCCATATCGCCTAAAGATCGGCCTATGCTGAGGCTAACTTCTGAAATGGGCCCAGTTCACGATGGGTAATTACTCGATTGCTCACCCAATTAATAATAATATGGTACACGGAATTTTCGGATGCAAGTACAGCTGAAGATTTTCAAGCCCTTGTCGTCAAGCTTACCTAGTCCACTCAATCATGTCAGATGATGAGGAAATAGCTGTAAGCGAGGAAGGCGAACAAGAGGTAAAGAAATCCAGAACGCTAACGAATCATTACTGATTCATCAAATATAACTTTTATTGAATAAATAACACTTACTGAGGGTGACATAAATTTTTCGACGCATAAGTATTTAAAAGTGTGAGTAAATGTTTTGCATCCCACAAGACATCTCTTAATAGTACGATATTGATAATCTAGTTTAGAACTACTATGCTATGGCGTGGATTTTATTTTGAAATAGCATCCTACTGAGCAACTGAGCTTTTCACTTCATAAAATTGTTCATAGAATCCGAGAACTAAAATGATAATTTCTTAATGTTCCAGTCCCCAGATGATTTAAGTTCTAGGCCTCGCCAACCTACCAGGCATTATGAAATCGGGACTTCAGCGAAAGAACATATCATCACTGAAGGGCTTGGAATGAAACTAGGTGAAATGGAGAATGTAGCCGAGTCTATAAATTCTCATAAAGCGAACTCGGATGCTCTTAAAAAGATACATTCAATATGTTACGGACGACCCGGAAAAGCTTCTGAGGTCAGCGTAATATGCAGCTTTTGTGCTAATTTATGTTCTGCATAATCTTGAATGCAATGCTAAAATATACTAAGGTGCAGAAAGTAATTTATTTGCCACTTGTTTAAAGATATATGTATAAAAATTGATACGTTTTATAATTTTTCTGGTACATTCGAAATGCTTCCAGCAATTATGCTCATTTTAATCTCATCAATCAGCAACTTTCAAGACTAAAATAATGCTCTTATTGTCCACTTACAGTTTGTCAAAAGGATGTTTATTATCGCTTGACTCATTGCTATGTATTTCTGGTCTACACATTTCAAGTTTCATCTATCATATTAATTTTTTACTGATAATGTAAAATAAAGATAATATTTTTCGATCAAAATTGCAGTTATTTTCACTTTATCAAAATTTCCTAATTTTCTTCTGATTCCAAAAAATTTGCTACAGATTTTTAAATTTCTTGCTTTTGGTTGATTTCTTAGTATCTGTTTGCAAAAATATGTAATCGAATATCATTGAGTCAATAATATTACCACTCCCTTTGCATTGCTCTTTGAATAGATCAAGTCGAATTTACGACAGTTTCGAGGATTAGTGCTGGAAAACGATGCAGCTCGTCTGAAAGTTATGGCCCGTATTAATAAGTGGGTACTTGATAGTATAAAGGAATGCATGGTACGATTAGCATATAAATACTATACAAATGGCCCAAATAACTTGTATTAAAAATTCGAATAAAAAGCGTAGATTTTGAAATCTGACAATATCATGAACATTATATATAACTTTTTTTAATAATTATCATAAATTATGATGACAAAAAAATTTAAAATTATGGTACTTGCCACGTATTTATTTGATATTTTTTTGGGTTCGTAAAATGAAGGCTTATTTCTATATCACCAAAAAAATTTATTATAGAATTGAAGTTAAAAAATCAAAGCAAAAATTAATCAAATTTCTCACATGGCTTTTTTGGTAAATTTTCGTAGGATATTCTTGACATTCCTCGTGGAATTTCAGCCTTTCCTGAACTGGAAGGTAAGTCTCCTGCAAAGGAAAAATTGATTGAGCATTTTGTAAAATGGCTCCAAAATCCTCAACAAAGTGGAACTACAAAGAGAAAAAAATCTAGTTCAAAATCAAAATCCCGGAAAAAGACAAAAACGACAAAATCTTCGAAGAAAGTAAAAACTCTGAAGAAAACGGAAAAAAAGATTTCGAAAAAAATTGAATCAGAAGAGGAGGAAGATGATGAAGACATGGAAGAAGCATCAGCAGATTACGAGGTCATAAATATATTGAATTTTTCTTTTTTCAATTTTTAGTAAAATTTGAATGTAATAAATCTTTGGCACCACAGAGTTAGTTCGTTTTTTCTCATAAATCTGATGCTAAACTTGGCACAATATAACTTTTTCATTCATTGATTTTAAGTGATAATTTATAAAAAGTGAATTTGATATATCCAAAGTTTATTGCATGTACCATGGAATTCCTCTGCGTTAGATTGCGCAGTAATCTCCATAAAATAAGTGCAAAATTCGTACAGAAAGATTGATAAAAAAGCTAGAAATGACTATTCTGAAAAAAACTATTTTCTGCTGTATGCATTTTAATTTAGAGATTAACCCTTTTTCCATAAGATTTTTGTACAAAATTTGACTGTGTTCATAAGGATAGTTCTTAATGATTTTTTCGGACATAAAGTATACTGCAAATAAAATAAATTTCAAATATAACAAATCTGTTCAGATCATTGAGTCAATTTGCTCTGTACGAAAATCTGATGCTGCATTTGTCACAATATTTCTTGACCTTTTATTCTTTAAAAATAAAAATTCATTTTTTCCAAAATTTACTGAGGGTTGACTTTTTTTGGTACAGATGAACAGTAGCTAAGAATGGCCATGAAATTGCATAGGATAGATTTAGAGGGGTGTGAACGATTCTGCTTTAGAACAATACAATTTGATACATGGAATATATTTATGTATATTTATTGTGATTCGATTTTATAATTTTTTAATAGGAAAGTGAAGAACACGAAGAGGAAAATAAAATTGAAATTTCTTCAGTGACAAGACCGAAGGCTAGTACTAAGCAGTTATCATTGGAAGAATCTCCAAAATCAAAAAAGAAACCTCCCAAAAAGCAAAATAATTCTCAAGATATTCAATTAAACTCAAAACTAGAGAAAAATGATATAGAAAAAGTCGAAGACAGTAGCAGCGAGCCGACTACAGAAGAGCTGAGATTGAAAGTTGATGAAATACTTTCGAAAAGAGGCAACAATTTTGATACCATAACATTTAAGCAGTTTAGCACTCAGGTTGAGGAGGCTTTTGGAGGGGTTTCTCTTGCTCATCGGAAAGCAGAGCTTAAGGCTCTGTTGGGTTGATATAGATAGACATGAGGGGGGGTGTCAATCCTTTGATTGGATACTTACCAGTAACAAACATATTATAGTGTTCTAGATGTTTTTTTCCAGTGTCCATTTGAAATAATCAATGATACCCTTCTGAAATTCTAGCTATAAAATCTTTTTTGCTGAATTTGATTTTTCAATTCTTGCACAAACTATGCGTTCAATTTGAGGGGGTCGGATTGTCAGGATGCGTACCTATTTACAATATGCCTTATTAGTATGCTTATGACAAATTCAAATTTCTTAGTGAATTCAGTGATAGTTGTACAGCAAAACCTTGCAAGTCGGACACCTCAAATCTCTGGATGCCATAGTTGACTGGACAGTTGACAAGAAGACTAATAGTTTATTTAATAGAAAAATTTCCTTTCATAAGCTTATTGCAGGCACAAAAAAACTGATATTATAAGGGAAAAACTTATACATGAGCAATAAATTCAGTTTTTTCTACCAAGTAACATAAGAATGGGATGGAATAGGGTGAAAAGACTTAAATTGTATAGTTTATATTTTATTGAAATTCAGAAATTAAAATTTTAAACAGTACCTTAGAACATATTTTCAGCACTAAAAGTTAAATTGTTTAATAAGTTTCTTCTCTTGTGTGTCTGGGTATCACATCAAGCTGGAATTTTGAAGCCCTTGAGAATGAAGTGTCCAACTTTGGAGGTTCCACTGTAATCAGTTGCCATATTTCATCACTTGCTTTGTGAGACTGAAAGGTTCAAAATATACTGGAACTTTGACAAGACATTTAAGTTTCAAATGTGTTACTACCTTGCTGCACACAAACAGCATTCTTGAGGCCAACGCTATCTTTGCTCATAATACGTTTATGACCTTCATGCTGATTTTAGCTGCTGTCCTAAAGTTCTCAGTGTAGTACTTATTTCAAAACACTCTTTAAGTGTAATTATCAAAAAAATCAAACCAATTAAAAATAAATATGAAAAACTTTTGTTCTCAAATCAGAAGTATGCCTAGATGAGGGTCTGCATAATGTTTGATGCTAATAGAATGAGAAAATTTTTGCTCAAAATAGTGGCTATTATTTTTGAATCTTAACATCTTTAACGGAATATGTAGACAAAACCAAGTTTTATTTAAATTTGCACTATGAACTTTTTTCTTGACTTCTCTTAAAAATAGTTGCATGAAATTTTCTTTTGATTGGGGTTGTGATTACTATGAAATGTAGTTGTATCCATCAATTTTTAGTAATTTTTTATCTTCATTGCCACTAAATGCATGTATTTTTTTTTAACAATTTAAGTGCTTACTAGTTTAAGCCATTTGCAGTTATTAAATTAGAACATATTTTTCTAGTATGACTTTTTGGAAGTTTTGTTTCAATTTCAGAAAATAGAAAAAATTGAGTCCTTACAACTGTAAAAGGTAAAGTAACAAAACAAAGTTGAAAAGTAATTCATGTTTTTAAGTGTTTTACTAATAACTGCTTTAAATGTGTAAATTGCTTGAATTGAATTTATTGTATTCAAATTCAATAAATGAAAGTACCATGGTGGGACTTCCAAAACAATTGAAAATAAGCACATATGCAATGACACCAAAGCCATTTTGTAAGCGCAATAAATAAGAATAAAATTGAAACTGAATTTAGAAAATTATCAACTAATAAAATCTATTGTGAGAGTCACCTCAGTTGGCTTGCAAATGCATCCATTGAGTCTGATGTATAAGTTTGTTTCGACTTTGCAATAATTTAATTGCAAATTGGGCGTAGTGATAAATATTTTTCTGCTGCAAAAATAAGTTTTATCATTGATTAATATGGTTTTGAACTATTTATAGACAGAATGCTCTAAAAGTGCACTGTTTGATGTTGATAAACACGAGAGACATTTTTTCCGATCAAATCTTTTGATATATGTTATGACTAGAACTCAATATTAAAAGCACAAATACAGTCAAATTATTGGATATGCAGAAAAGCTGATGTCAGATGATTATAAAAATTTTTATGCTGTTTTCAAATATATCTCTCAAACAAAAGGTTAAGCTGGAAAAAAGTAATAAAATCTATTCCTTTCATATAAAAATGCGCAGATTTAAGGTAACTTTTCATTCATGACCGAAATTTTAGAGTCGTGGTAGAAATGAGAGTAATATACAATACTCTTTTTTGCACAAGAACTAGCTTTACTATAATCAATGGCTTTGTTTGATCCCAAATTATTTTGTTACGAGTTTTTTATGACAAGATTTAATATTTCTGTTAGTCGCGTATAATTCTTGCATAACAATAGCATATACTTCATTTCAAATCAGTATGTTCTGAATATTTGATATTTTATTAAATAGGTATCATCTGAGTAATACTGGTTGATTAATGTTATGATTTCTTTAAATATATCTTGGCTCAGTCAAGTTGAACACAATTTCTTGGTAATATGAAGCTAAGTATTCTGTGTAGCTAGTCCAGAATCTGTAAAAAATTTAATTTTTTTCTATTTTATTGATAAATTCAGAACTGAAGAGGGCCGAATCGGGTCCGGATTTACTTTTTATTTATCTGTTCTGAAACTGAAGTTTTTGAACGTTGACGTACCACGAAACGGTTATCTTCTCTACAGCGATAAGTTCCATGACGATACGTTCACATCCTCGATTCTCTCAAAATGAATTGGCTTTATCCTTCGCATGCAGACCGTATAGAAGAAGCGCGAACAGTACTTCAGGCGATTTGCGAAGAAAACGATGAAAAATTCGCAGGGATTTTGTTTACGTTAGATGGTAGCAATCTTTCGTCGAACATGGAATCAATTACATTTTATTTTGGACCAACGTACCTTTCTGAAACATCAGCCATAGCCTACTGGAATATAAATAGTGGATATGAGGTATTGATACTTTTTATATACTTCGTGCCATAAATATTGTGACGTCCTGCCACTGAGCCTTAAATAATTGTTCAATATAATCTTTCAGCTGCATTATGATTTTTATATAAGCTTTGCATAAGGTTTAGTATATCTGATAATTGTCATAATATAGAGTGTCATCAGAGCTATTCGAACAGGCCATTCAAATTTATTATGATATACTAATAAAGTAATTGTGAATAGATATTCTGTTCTTTTTCTATCACGAATAGAGATATTATATATAATACGTCTAAAAATCAGTACACACTACTCTTTGCAAAGGAAGAGCCAGGCTTGTTTGCTGCGAACCAAACAGCAACGAAGAACACCTTCTCAATCAATTTGCCAGCTGATGGATTGATTGAAGGGAGCACCTACAAGCATTTCGTTAATTTTACACTCAGTGGCAACGACAATATAATCAGTACAGAAAAAATAGACACCTCAAGCTGGTCAAGTGCCGTAATATGTCCAAATTCCTCCATTCAAAAAATGCACACACTTGTTACCCCGCCGGGAATTGAAGATGAAAATGAGTATCAAACGTACTCATCATCCACTTATAATCACTTAATTATATTAATTGCTGTTGTAGTAGTCATTATTCTATCTATTCTGCTGATTGCTTCAATGTTAAAAGCATTCCGCCATAACCGGATAAAGAGAGAAAAGGATATGGAAGAATTTGATACTGTATTTTTTGCTCAAGATGATGAATTTTCTACTGTGCCTGCAAGTCCTATTTATAAGCCCAAAGAAGCAAATCAAAGTGCTTTAAATCGTGTACTGCAGGTAAAGTTTCTATTTTTTGTCGTTTAACATTGTAATAATTTTTGGTTTCACTATTTTTCCTAATATCTCATTACAATATATTTTTACTGCCCTTCATTTACATATGAAATTTGTTGCGAATGTTGTTAAAGAATACCAATTAGTTAGCTTGCAGAAAAAAGTGCATTATTTTATGTGAAGGAACTATATTTAAATTAAAACAAAAATATTAAATGATAATAAGAAAAAGAAGCAGTGCAACTTTAAGCATTTCAAAATGTATTATTCAACTAGGCTGTGATTTTAAAAGTCAATAGATCGAAAAATATTCATAATTGTTCTTAATTCAATAATATTGATCTCTGTAATAGCTTTCCAAATGATATTTGAAAGTATATGTAAGCATATATTATTATTATTCAATTTCATAAGTGCTGAACTGCCTAATTGATTGAGCTAGTGCATGCTAAGACCTATTTCATTTAAAATCGATACTCGTAGAATTTTAACAGATAAATTTAACTAAAATGGCATATAAAATTAGATGAAATCATACAATAAATATCTTTTTGGATTGGTGAAGAGAAAGCCTACTGTTTGATGCTTTCAACTGATTTACCGTGTAATTTGGTGTATTCTTATATATATTATTGAGCTTTTCATATCGATCATAATGCATGGAATCAATTAAAGCTAAAATTTACAGTTAAAGACCCAGTTAATAGATTGGTTGGTATTTTGGTCTTAATAGTAATCGTATACAATATTTAAGTACATTTACGAATAGATATTTTTTGAAATTCGCCATTTTCAGATAACGCAAGGTGGAAGACGCCGGACAATGGCGGTTACTAATTCAGAGAAAGCTAGACTAAGAGATGATTACTATGATGATAATGACGATGAAGTTGTGGTGTAAGCTGTTTGATCAATATGATTTTGAAAAGCAATCAGGATGAAATCAAAATATGAATGCATATATATATGTATGTATGTATGTGTGTAGTCTGTAAATACTGTATAAAATAAAATGCGTCAATGCTTTTAAAATTATTTTTCATTTTTTTGTTGATGATTGTTTCAGCTTTTGAATTTTATTCTGCCCATTTTACAAAATTTATTAAATATTATGAGCAAGATATTTAATTTTTGTACAAAACTGCTTCAATGAGCTCGAAACTTTCAATGGGACATTACTCAAAATGAGCACGCATGTAGTAACATGTGATTCAGTACGTATGTTACAACAGTATATTTTTTAAACATTTATGATTTTTGCAGAAAAATAACTCGAATAATCTAAGATCTATTAATATTTTGTGTAATAAAATGCAAGAAATAAATGGGTTAAAATTTTATAGGACAAAAATATTTTAATAATATCTTCAGAGGGAAATTTTCCTAAAAGCATCTTGTGCTGCAACATTATAAGCTTCTGCCAAAGTTGGGTAGTTAAACACGGCGGTACGGAAGTATTCAAGCGTACCCCCCATTGACATCACCACCTGTAGACAATGAAACCTGAATATCATGCCTAGACACAATGTTAGAGAAACTAAAGTCTAATAGCACCAAACATATATATCTTTCGTGTTGCACAAATAGGAACAAAAATATTATTCTATTTGAGAATTATTCTATCACTATTAAAATGCATGAAAAAGAACAAAGAACAGTTCATAATGACCAGGGCATTTAAATTTTATCTGATTCTTTCCATCCAAAGATCTATCCAATGTTATGCTCAAAACAGTATTGATGGTGGCTATGTTTTTGAAAGATGGAATGTTAGGGTCATTATTTTGACTTTGTTCTAGAACAATATTAATGAAGGTATGTATAGATCGTTGCCAGCATCCATAGATAACTTCTCTAAAAGTATTGATGCTTCATGCAAATATTATGATGACCATTACATCTTTTTCAGTCAAAAATTGCACCAAAGAAATGCATATCTTGGACAATTCTGATTGGCCGCGTATTTTTATGTTCGACTTGAGCCAAAAACACAAAATTTCATGCTTGAAAGTTTATTGGGCTAGACAAGAGGTATATAAATTAAAAATGACCATACAAACCTGGCCAATGTGTATGATTTCTGTGGCCCCTTCTCCAAAAGCATGCACTCCCAAAAGTTTTAAAGTATCTCTGTGGAAAATTAACTTCAGAAATCCATCAGCACCCCCTAACATTTGCCCTTTGGCTAGTTCCTGTATAAATGTAGCCAAGAACAGTTAAAATGTGATTGCTATAGTTTTGTCATAGTATTCTGCAGTACCGAAGAGTCAAAATCAGAATAATACGATTAACGACAGTTGAAAGTAGCTGGTTCAAGTCTCGATGGCTACTCTTTTTATTAAATGTGGCTGTAATTATGGTGAGGTCATTTTATTTGGGGTTGTATATGTTTTAAATTGCAGCTTTGGGTCCTACAGTATGCTTTTTTATCAAGAAGAACAAATCTCCATGTAAATATTGACGGAACAAATGCCTTAATGCATTCCCTGCGCATGATCATGACCTAACATTAAAATTCGGCCATCCCTTAACGAGTGTCATCGAGAGAAGAAAAGTGGCAAATTAGTTTCAATTACACAAATTAGAGTTAATAGCACTAAAAATTTTGAGTATTAAAACTAAATACCAAAACGAACATAAATATTTGAATTTTACCGTAAAATCAGCCATTCCAACTTCGTAAGGTATCCCTTCCTCTGTAAGCTGAGCTTCCGGCTTTCCAATCATACTTATTTCAGGGATAGTATATATACCATATGGGAATAAATGCTCACTACTGCGCCCTAGAAAACCCCCCTCCATGGCCGACTTCACCTGCATTTATCATTATTCCAGTTTTAGCTTAATTGGCACATATTTAGAAAAATTTAGAAATGCTAATGACTTAAGTCAACTCCGCCAACTTCAGTTGGCACAATTCAAGGAGTCAATCCTAATTCTCTAAATGAGTATTCAATTTAATATAATGAGTGCTTTTTTTCTTTAAAGGGCAGATAACAGAATAATTTTGGAAGAATAAAAAGTATTATAAGTAATCTAGAGGCCTATTCTAGTTCTAAAGTTTTTTATGTTATGAATCTCAAAGATAGGAAGCACACAGAGAATAGGGAGGGAGCAAATTAATTTTGAAAGTACAATTTTCAACATCAATTTAAGATAGACTCAGAACAATATTCTAAGAATAATTTCTATGATTGCGTATTTATAAAAGCACTATACTATAAATGCATAGCCAGCTAGTCAATATGAACTAATAAGTAATCATATATGAATGGCTAGCATTGTCTTTGACAAGCAATTCAGATGCTGTTCTAGAACGAATAATAAAGTAAGAAAATATAAGACTAAAAAACTTACATGCATATGATCGCGAGATTGAGCAGACCCCTCAAAACCGGCCGCATCGCTGTCTGCTTTTAATGCTAATTCGGCAGTTTTTTGCCCTTGCCACATATGTAAAGCGGCCCGTCTGCCCTGTTCCATTGAGGTAGATGCCAGGGCAGGGTACCCAATTATATCCCCACAGGCATATACCCGAGGATTGGTGGTTTGATAAAAATCGTTAACCTCTAACAAACCACGGGCATCCACGTTAAGTCCTACTGCTTCGAAATTTAACGTATCAGTGTTACCCTGCAACACAATAACAGCAGTACAAAAATGCTATCATTTCAGCATATCTAATCTACACCTGCAAAAATAATGATTTATTTGACCCAAATGTTAGTATCAATTAATAAAAATTGATTCAAACAAAGGCAAAAATTGTGTAAATATAAGTGGAAAATAAAAAATTTGGAAATAAGAGAATAGAAAAATAAAAAAGCTGTAAATTCTACCCATGCCTAAAATAAAGGAATTTCAAATGAGAAGAATTTCAAATTGAAACTATAAAAATCAAGAATTGTTGCCTCCAAAGAAATGAAGTAAAAAGATTATTAATATATACATATGTGAGAACAATAAGCCTCGGCTATTATTGGGACCACCGAATAAATTTGCTAAATCTAACATTGGTACAAAATGAATTTTCATGAATTTGTTTAAAGCGAATACATAGCATCCAAAGTTTACTACATCAAAATAATTAATTTTTCACATAATCAAAGTTGAATATTATAATCAGTAAAAGTGTACAGCTTAAAATGATATGGTATACTTGTCTGCCCATAGCATAGAGCAATGCATCACCAACCACGCGTTTTCCAGATTGCAAGTGTGCAACAATACGGGTTCGAGTCCCTGTGCTCACTTCATCCACCACTTTTTCAACACGATCCAACTAAAAAAATGAAATAAAAACACGATATAGGAACAGTAGAACAAAATCAGATATTAGTAAAAGAGAAAATAGTTTATAGTGGCAAATGCAGCTTAAATATCTCTTTTCCAATCACTAAATTTTTGAAATTATGCTTTTTTCATGGTACAAATGAAACAAAACCGTTGTGACTTTAAGGAATGAAATGTTAGAAGAAACCTTAAAATTTTGAAGAAACAGCATAAATACAATTGACAACCTATAAATCGACAATCAGCTGAATAATATATTCGATCATTTAGTAACTTTTCATGTCACCAATCACTGTTTGCTATTATGTATTGATTTTTCTAATCTGATTTATTCGATTGACTCATTTTTTTTATGCAACAGACAATATTAGTCTAAGAAACATTTAAATTATAGATGTATGTTATCAGTCTGAAAGACTTTAAGAACAATAATGAAAATTTGACTGAATTAGAACATTACTTCAGTACCTTTTCCTGAAGCATAAACCTAGCTCCTTTTGTTCGCATAGAATACATTAGAGCTTGAATTACTTCCCTAGGTTACCACACAAAAGTACACTACAGTTAAGATTAAAATATCCTTACAGTTTCACCAAAATGTCATAGTATCCTTAAGTAGAAAACGAAGGGTTATAGCAACCATCAATAAAGTTCACTTTTGGTGGAAATGTGCAAGATAGGCATAAATCCATGACATACTAAAAAAAGTACCACACGGACCTTAACAATAACAATTTATATAAGTGAATGTTGAGATATCTGATTTACATGCCCTAGGCAAGTATCGGCCATTATATGAAGCGAAGAAAATTGCCCATTTTTGAAAAAATGCATCCAAAAACTATGTCTAATTTTTTCACATGAAGTAATTCATTTGACTTAATCATGCACACACTCCATTCAGTTGCTTTTTGGTATTAACTTGAGGATGTAAAATTTTCAAAACATGAGAAGAAGCTTATGATATAGCAGTCGAGAAGCAGAAAGGAGAGAAATGATGAAAAATTTGTATGTGATATAATGTATTGAAGTGCACAATTTAACTTCAATGTAGAATTGTGCTAGAAACTTGTTTTGAACTGCGCATCCAAATATGTAATGATGAAAGTCATAATAGTTTCTAGTATACTGGATTTAAAATATACTAGTCTACATAAATACATACAAGTATATGATATTACTAGACATGGCAAGTAGTATCTAAACAGTCTTTTTAAACAAATGCACAACTTATTAGTTAAAATAATAAGACTTACGAGTCAGCAAAACCTAAGATATTTTCTCGGGGGTCAATTACAGTGACATGAGTGCCTGGTATGATATTTATCATACTAGCATACTCCATGCCGATCACCCCCGCCCCAACAACAATCAAGTCCCGGGGTACATCTCGAACCCCGCCCCATAGCAATTGGTCAGAATCGAATACATGTTTACCTAGCATAAACAGAATAAAATTGCTCAAAATATGAAACAGTGTAAAAATATGCAGTAAAGTTATAATAATAGAGCAAATTAGATTTTAATAAATATTCACTTATAACGAAATATAGTGCCATGTTCAGGTTCGGAATATGAATACAACAAATTCATTACATCCCCCGAAGTTTACGGTATAGAAAATCCCAGTATAATAATTGCTCCGGAACCAAGTTTCCAGTTATAATTTAAAGAATTATTCATTAAGTGATAATTAGATATTAATTACTCGACAAAAATGTCCCATTTGTGTAACCAAAACCTCTATAACTGTAAATAATGTTACGGATAGTTGGTGATATCGCAACAGATACAGAAAGAGTTGAGAAAGAAGAAAATAGAGATATTATGGATTGAAAAATAAATTATGCTTCAACAGAGAAGTGTTCAGTACGCTTGTTCTGTAAGTGCATATTCAAACAATGACTAGCATATTGATTTAGACTGATCTTACAATGTACTAGTCTGCATCAATATAACAATATTTATACTATAACACTAGATATAGATAGTATTTCTTAACACACAACACTTCTTATCGGATTGGGAAAATACATATGAACTATGATTACTACCAAATTTTCGCATTTCATTACATGCATGCCTCAATGTTGGGTTAACCAGAATAAAATAGTATAGAAATGCTTTAATTCGACCAAATTTCCTACTCTCATTATATCAATTTTGCTTTAATAGCATGTATGTACTTTCAATATGTGCTTACCATCAAAAGGTATATGGGTAGGTCTAAGAGGCCTTGTACCACAAGCTATCAGCACATGGTCTGCAGTCAGTGCCATTTTAGCCATATTTGCTTCTAGGTGCCGATATGCACTAGTAGAAGCTTCGTGATTGGTGTTGGTTTTCAAAACGACTAGCTGAAGGGCAGATTGGTCACTTGGGGGGGCAGTCAATACGCTATCTGTTTCTTTGTCAGCAAACCTTGCGGTACCGGTAATCACCTAGTTTTGAAAAATTACAAAACAATTTTCTAAATGATTCAAATCAGACCAATATGAATTCATAGGAGTTGTTAATACTTGTGTCACACAACAGGGGGGGGGGGTTGGCAGGAGATCAATTTTTATCGTGTATTTTAGCCTGTTCAATAGCAGGGGTAAATCTAAGGACAACAGCAAAGAAATTAACTTGATTGGATCAGTACAAGTTTAGCTACAGCTCAAAGTTCAAGTTCATTTGGTTAGTTATCATTGGCCAAAAAAATGGAAATTTTTCTCATTGGTTTCAATGCGATACCAGTTATTGGAGGCAATATCATTGATATATGGCAAAAAGCTGCAACACAACTTGCACTGATGCGATTAAGTTGATTTCTTTAACATTAACCTTATATTTGCCTTTGCTATTGGTTTGGCAAAAGTCTACAATAAGTAAATAAAATTAATCTCCACGTGCAATATTAAAAATGACCCGAGCATTAGCTAAGAGGGGTAAAAAAGTCACCTTAGTAGAGTCAGGACAGAACACATACTTATTTTACTGTATTAATACATATAAGTTGTGTCATTCAAGCATGACATCAAGTTCTTACGGCCCATATGAGCAGGTCTACCCACATGTTACAATGAAAAGTAAAATATGTTCCTATGTTCAAATAAAGTTATTCATTAACCACTTCTCCAGTTCAGATTGAAAATTGGTGCATGTTTCCATTAAGATGAAATCATTAGTCATCGTGAATCAGGAAGACATGGTGGATTTATATGTGGACCTTGACACACTTATCGATACTTGCAGGAAGTGTGTTTCACTAAAAGGTTGCATTCAAAAAATATATTTCAGCAAATTATATAAACTGACTATCAATTTTAATACATATATTTATGATTTACTTCAACCTTTAATACAAATAAATATTTCAATATACTTATTATATTATAAAATGATATCTTAGACAGTTAGGTCTTACTTCAATTCAAAGTGATGGCAACATATTTCAAATTTGGTAAAGTTGATTGAGCAATAAAAAACATTTCAATTTTTTCCGAATATTAATCAGCTTTTCAAAAAATTTGATCGGCTTGATGGAAAGAAGGCAATGTTCTTTCTACGAAAATTTCAAATTTACTAATTAGAAGATTAACTCAAATTCGGAATTCCATGAAAACCCTAAAAGCAATCACTCCATCCGAAAATTAGAAAATGACTTATGCAGTCATACCTCTACACCTTCACATCGCAGCTGATCAACTACTACATCAGTTTCAGCTTTCTCCACTTTTTGGACTAGCATGAGAATATCGGGTATACTAATACGTTCTCTCCAAGGTTGATAGGCCCTACAATATTAAAAAATTTGGTTTCTATAGTCCTATCAACGATAAAGATGCATGCACAAAACAAAATTTAATTTAAATTATATAGCAGATACCTGCCATAGAATCCTTGATGACGAAATCCAGTTAAGTGTAATACCGCTTCTCGAAATGTCTTGGAGGGAATGGTCCCAGTGTGCACGCAGACTCCTCCCATCATGCCAAGCTTGTCCACAATCGCAACTCTTCGGCCAAGCTTAGCACTATCGATTGCGCATCTCTGTGCAGCTGGTCCACTGCCAATGATTATAAGGTTGTAATGTGTGCTGCTAGGCTTTATTTGTTTCCCTGAAGATGTAAATGCTCGTCTGACCAGAATGCAAGAAGTGCACCTAAAAGTAGTACAGATTTGGAAAATTACCATTTACAATTCATAATTTAGGAGAAATAGAAGAATCTCCAGAACAGTTGCATGTGATGATCTCTAAAAGAGTTTACCTCCGATATGGAATCATTCTTAGTGAATCGATAGCTGAGATTATATGTAAAGTCATGCTTCCGACAAATTAAATTGCTACAAAAGAAAGTTATTTATAAGCAGAGGTACTGTAACTAAGTGACTTTCCACGCTTGAGCCATTGTACTGCAATCTAATATCCATTGCACTTCTTTTGCATTGCATCTGAAACCGTCAAAAATGATGGAAGATTTGATCGTTGATTACTTCGAACTTAACACCATCGCGTTATTTTAGATAAAGGTATTTCGACGGTTACAGCTACGATGGATTGAAAATTTCCACAGTTACGGGCTGGAAGTGTAACGAAAGAAATGTAAAAACTTATGGCAACAGACGAGATTCACCAGATCCCAATCAGTAATTTTCATAGCACCTTGTTCTGAAATTCTGATTGATAACTTAGCAATTTTCATAACACCTTGCTCTGAAATTCTAATTTGTAACATAAGAATCTGTGCACGTCGACTGTAATAAACATTAATGGTGCGTGTTGACGCTGGGATTCCTAATGTCGATGAGGACCAGTCATTGATTAATTCTAGTGATTTTTATACTCCTGCTGGTGAGACATTACAAATAATAATCTTCTAAATATTCAGTGCGCGGTCTTTTTTTCTCATGGGATATAATTTAGAGTAATAATTTGGATACCATATTATGCTTTTCGCTTGCCAATTTCTTACCAATCCATTACTTCAATTATGAATGAATTAGTCCAATAATTTTATTTATATTGAAAATTATTTGTATTTGGCAATATAGTTAACTGAATAAATAATGTAGGCTCATCGCTTTCTAGTTGCATTTATAGATTTATGAGTACATTGTTTAGCAGTGCCTACAGAATTATGGTTCTTAGTACATATATATTATGAAAAGTATTGAAAATTCTTATCTAAGTTTTAGTTTGTTATCAGCATGGTTTTTATGTATTTTCATATCAAAATGCATCGATGATGCTAGCTATAGCTTTGTATCATTGTATTAAGATATCAATTACTCTGATGAAGAATGTAGCATCCTTTTCCTTTAATTTCTTGATGACCAACTGTATAAGTTTTTCGGTAACTTATCTATACATTGCATTATTATTCTTTTTCCTTCCTATTACAATATTCATAAAAATGGCAGATTCAATATAGCATGCTATTCAACGCTTCAACACTAGCCACAGAATAATTATCTTGAAAATCTATTCAATCGCAGGTAGTGTGATAGAAATAAGAGTAAAAGAAGCACCAAGTTCAGTAGATTCTTGTCTATTTCAGTCCACAGTCACTCCTGACAAGCTTGTTAATCTCATCACATCAGCTCAGGAGCACAAAGAAAACAAAGCCCGACTCGAAAAAGAATTTGGAGGTACCCTTAAGCTTGCCTCAAATCTCAGTGTAGATCTCACCACTGGTTTAACCAATGAGCAAATTTTGAAAAATCGTGCTGCATTTGGGGTAAACTCTTTTCCTGAGCCTCCTACCAAGGGTTTCTTCAAGCTCTTCTTAGAAGCATTCGATGATACAATTGTGTTGGTGTTGATCTGTGCCTCAGTTGTGAGTTTGATTATTGGGGTTATCGAGGAGCCTGACCATGGTTGGATTGAGGGAACTGCAATTTTGATTGCTGTTTTAATTGTTGCTTGCGTGACTGCAGGAAACGATTACACAAAAGAACTGCAATTCAGGGCTTTGGAGAAATCCAGCGAAGAGTCGGATAGGGCATTGGTTCTGCGAAATGGTGAAACGTGTCAGGTATATGACCCTTTATAGCCTAATCTAAGATGTGCAATATGTGTGTTATAAATATACACAGGTCCACATAGCCATGTGTTTACAAATCAATGTATATATGCAATAAACGTTTGATACAAATTTTCACATTTAATGGATAAATGAAAAGTCATATTGTGCCAAATTTCAGTCAGATTTTTAGATGTAATGAATAAATGTGGTGGTCATGAAATATTTGTTATATCTGAAGTATACTGCATAAAAATAAGAATATCAATAAAATTGTATACTATACCTGCAGAAAAATCTACTTACCAAATGCGCACATAGTAAGCTACCGATGCATGTGTAAAATAAGTCACTAACAAAAAGAAAAATTTTAAGAACAATAACGGCATCATTAGCAAAAGAATATCTGAACAAATTAATAGCACCTTGGTAGCTTTTCAGCTCATAATAAAATTCCAGAATAATTTCAGAACGATTAGAATGAATTGTATTAATAAAGTGGTCTATGCTACATTTTTGCCGATTATTCTCTATTTTTCATTTATATATATATATATATATATGTACACTGTATATTTCCTTCATCAATTTAATGCTAATATT
Source organism: Vaucheria bursata (assembly GCA_032358265.1). NCBI lineage: Eukaryota > Xanthophyceae > Vaucheriales > Vaucheriaceae > Vaucheria > Vaucheria bursata. The sequence continues at coordinate 54,209 of JAULBW010031044.1, forward strand.
CACTTCAAATGAATGTAAATAAAACCTCCTCAATCTGTTCATCATTTGCTAACATTACAGATACACCCCAGAGATCTTGTGGTTGGAGATGTTTTACTACTGAAGGCAGGGGATTCGATTCCTGCAGACGGCATTATTTTTGAGGGAGAAGGTGTTAAATCTAATGAATCCGGTTTGACAGGCGAACCTGAGGATCTTGAAAAGCGTCCTGATGGATCAAATCCATTTGTATTCTCTTCTTGTCTCATAACTGAAGTCGGCAATAGTTCCGATGCAAAAATTTTAGTCACAGGGGTTGGGAGCCGCTCGGAATGGGGAAAAATCAGGGCAACGCTAACTTCTGAGCCCTCTGAGACCCCCTTACAGATGAAACTAGACTCGATGGCTACTTTGATTGGCTACGTGGGTGTAGGGTTTGCAGTGTCTACATTCTTGGTGTTACTGATTATGATTTGGGCACGTCATGGTGGAAAAGATGTGCTGCACGGTATGTCTGTCATATATGCATATATATATACTTATTAGAAATTCCTCCTCATGTTTAATGCCAAATCCTGTCCTATAAGATTTTTCAAATACATGCCGACTAATTGTACTGAAGCTTTATGAGCAAATAGAAACCCTTTATTAGAATGATTTAATATCGTAGTTCAGATGAAGTTTTTTCAAGTATTGTGTTTTGAGAGGATTTCTCATTGTGGGCATGAAGTACGGTGATGTCATTTTCATCTAATTTAGTTTTTTGGGTGTATATATTTTTGTTTCGGTTTTTGTCAGTATCAAGTAAAATTCGAATTTGCAGTTCTTATTCGTGCTAATATCTAAAACCATGATGTAATAATCTAAAAATAAAAGTGGATTTTTGGGGTTTTGAGTTTTTTACTTGATTTATAATTAGTTTTTTGAGTAGTTTGCTAGGAATGAATAGGAGAAACAGGCAGCTGGGTTTAAGGTTGTGTCTGCACGCAAAGTACTCAAATGACATGCTCCTGTTAATTGAAATAATGCAATCCTTATACTTAGCCTTGCCTTTTTAGTTAGCGTATTGAATGCAAAATGAGTAGCCTTGGTCTATAAATCTCTATCATTTTTATCTTAAAGCAACCTGTTCTCAACAAGTCAAGAGTTAGGTTGGATTGATTATTCATTTTGAACAGTTCTTTCATACTTGGAACTTAAAAATATTAAAGAGTTGAGTTGCCATTTCTTAGTACTGGGTTTGTAATAAATAATTCCTTTAAATAGCAAATATACAAAGAATACATTGTGCTAAATTTCAGCTTGAGGTTTTTGAATACAACAAATCAATATCTTGATGAATTCATCATATTCGAAGTTGACTTTGTGAGTTGTATGACTTTTCTAGGTATTGTTTCAGCATTCATTATATGTATTACCATTGTTGTGGTGGCAATTCCAGAAGGTCTTCCTTTGGCAGTTACCATATCGTTAGCATACAGTACAAGAAAAATGTACAATGATCAGAATCTCATCAGAGTACTAGCTGCCTGCGAAACCATGGGAAATGCAACAAATATTTGCAGGTTTGATTTATCTTGCTGTTTTGATAAATTATTGTGGAATATTACTCCTCTACCAACATTCATTAAGCCCTCCACAAAATGATGCTGTTTGCTTGATTTGTCGATTGAAAACGAACAATTTTTGAATAAGTCGCATTGAGTAGAACTATTATGGCAGTCATTTTCTAATAAGCTATGTCTTTTGGTGAATGTATAGCACAGGCCGTTAAACAACAATTTTGAAAACAATAAACCGGTCATAAGTGGAAAATTTTTTGGATGGACAAATATGTACTGGAGTAGCTTTTTTTAATGATAATAGGTTAATTTTTGTTGAAAAATGTCGAATTTCTGAATACTTTCTGGATGCTCTATAAAGATTTAAAATAAATTATTTTATACCTTAATCATTTTTTTCTAAGAATATATCTCTTTGAATAAATTTTTGGCGTGCATATTTAAGGGCAGGAATCCATATCTTGAGTTTCAGGCATTTATGAAGTATATCGTGTATGAATTTAGTGGTGTTGTAAAATTTTGAACACTTATTACTCAATGGCACGTATATTTTTCTATAGAATAAACTTGGATATAACTAACTCATATTTCATTTTATAAAGAACTTTCACTCATAAAAAATAAGCAAAAGTTCATATTGCGCTAGGTAAACTTCAGATATTTGAATGTAATGAATTTTGGATGTATCAAATTACTTTGATCTTGACAGGTTTGTTACATCCAAAGTTTACTGTATTTATATTTATACATATATCATGTATAAATTTTTATTAGAAATGCAATTTAATTAAGATAAATATTCTACTTAAACTACTACAGCGACAAAACAGGCACACTGACAATGAATCAAATGACTGTATTGGAAGGTTATTTTGGTGATAAACACGTTAAACAAGATGAGCTTAAGACTTTAGGGGGAATTCCCCCATTTGTACTTGATTTCTTTACGCAAAACTGCTGTGTAAATAGAAGCTGCGAAGTTCATTTCAAGGTACACATATATATATATCCGTGCATTTTGAATCTATCTACAAATTTTCAATACATCCGTAGATATGGATAAAGACATGGACATGGCAAATTATTTAATCTGGAAGTTAAAATAGTATCCATGTTGTATCTTCAAATTTTCACTATTATACTATTATACATAGATAATCAAAATCCAATTACAATCAGAAATAGAATGTAATTTTTAGTGTTTACTGATACTTTCTATATGTACAATGGTTTTGGTTAATTCTATTTGTCATTGGGTTTATGGAGTCAGTATATATTTTCCTATACAAACTTCAATTTCATACTTTTTTATTCAATTTTAAGTGTAAAGTTGTAAGTAAACTAAAATGAACGCTTTACTTGCATGCTCACATATTCTCAAATTTGGCAGTATTTTTATATCCTTTAAAGGATGTTTCGGGTAAGGCACTGCACAAGCCAAAGGTAATTGGCAGCGCTACAGAGGGAGCACTAGTAATCCTATGCTCCGATCTAGGATACAATGCTATCAACCTCAAAAAAACATTTTTTGATTCTGCTGTGGACCGAGAGTACCCCTTCAACTCAGCCAAAAAGCGATCTTCCGTAATTATTACCAGCAAGGACCATAGGTCCAATGGGGTCCGACTATACTGTAAGGGAGCCTCGGAGAGCGTTCTGAGGGACTGCACCCATTATACCGGGCAAGATGGGGTACCAAGAGCCCTGACCCCTGAAAAAAAGAAACAAATTGATGATATGATATTTGAAATGGCGGATCGCGCATTACGAACAATATGTCTTGCTCACAAGGACTATGGAAATTTGGATGAGTTGCCCAAAGGGTGGGAAACAGTTCCTCCTGACAGTTCAAATATGATTTGTGATGCAATTGTTGGTATAATGGATCCGTTGAGACCAGAGGTTTGTAATTTTATTCTCAGAAATTATTGCCATATTTCCTTCAAATTTTGCTCATGATATTTGTATATAAATGTAAAAATTTGTTATTAACATCGATAAGATGACTAAACTAAATAATTTAAAAATCATCTTAATGATTAAATTGGCCAAACTTTTCTCTTTTATTTAATAAGCTGTGACAGAAAGAATTTAAAGATTTCAAATAGAAAAAAACTTTGATAAAACATTTGCTAATGAATTGATACAATTTTGTTTCATATGAATTGTCTATACATATATATATATATATCTGTAAGGTCAAAGAAGCTGTTGCTACTGCACAAAAGGCAGGGGTAATGGTTCGTATGGTGACAGGCGATAATATACATACTGCCAAGGCAATTGCTAGAGACTGTGGTATTTTAAGGGAAGGTGGGGTGGCACTAGAAGGCCCCACATTCAGAAATATGACCCCAGCTCAGGTCAACAAAATTTTAAAATTTATTATTTAAGGACTGTCAATGCATATTCTAACTAATAAAGTTAAATTCCAAAGTAATAGGTAAATAATTTTAAAGGAGCTTCTAAATTTACTGTAAATTTTTCTAAAGAAAAATGCTGCATTTGTCAGCTTTTCTGTACATTTAAATTTTTGTTTGGGGTAGATTTTGGAAGAAAGCATAGAGGTTTTGAAATTCATCAATGAAAATGGCCCATTCTTTATGATTGAATCTTTGAAAATTAATTATTCTTTGCAATTTTTTAACCAGTTGCTTTAATCTGACTTTGACTAAAATGTATAGGTTGATGAAATTCTTCCGAAGCTTCAAGTTTTAGCGAGAAGTACGCCAAATGACAAGTATCTCTTAGTGACACGTCTTAACGGTCAAAACATCCCCAGAAACGAAACTGAATGGTTGGATTTGCATGATAAAGACGGTTTACGTGGCCTTTCATGGTCTCACGATCGAGATAAGCTACTTCCGGGATACACAGAAGAATGGCATAGGGCGAATCCCAGGGGCGGTGAAGTAGTTGGCGTTACTGGGGATGGAACCAATGACGCTCCAGCTCTAAAAGCAGCAGATGTTGGGCTTAGCATGGGTATTACTGGTACCAAGGTATGACTTTAAATAATTATTTATTTATTTGATTTAAGACAGCTTGTGTTCAGTTTTAATTTCTTGGAAGTAATATGTATGTCGGATTTAGTTGTGCTAAAGTAAAATATAGTCAATTTAAGTTGCTCAAAGTCGGGGTATATTCATTTTTTTATTGCTCTTAGGCAAATGTTTAAGTTGTTCTAAGGTGGTATAAGCCAATATATGTTTATATTTGCATAATGAAGTAGCCATTTTAAGTTGCTCTAAAGTATTTAATATATTTTACTTCAATTGCTCTAAGAAGGATTAAGTTTGCTAAGCTGCTTCAGGGCAGGATAGAGTTATTTTATGTCCTTTAAGAACTAAATTTCAATCTGCCATACTAACTGTTCATTTACGCCATTACCTTAAAAAAATGTGCATTTTTTTGTAAAGTTTTGGAAGTACTGGGATATGGGAAAACTTCTACTGTAATTTCGACCAGTATTATTTTTTGTTGTATACTAGGTTGCTCAAAATGCATCAGATATTGTGATCCTGGATGACAGGTTCAGCTCCATCGTGCGTGCCATTATGTGGGGCAGATCGGTTTATGACAATATTCGTAAATTTCTTCAGTTTCAGCTTACAGTAAATGTAGTAGCCCTGAGTATCGTACTCATTGGTTCAATTGCTGGATTTGACCCCCCTTTAAATGCAGTCATGATGTTATGGGTAAATCTTATCATGGATACTATGGGGGCCCTAGCTCTGGGGACAGAAGCCCCTAGCTTAGCTCTGCTGGACCGAAAGCCCTACTCACGTAGAGCCCCTCTAATATCCCGGCCCATGATGCGCAACATTCTCACAATGTCCGTTTTTCAACTGTGTCTTTTATTAGGGTTACTTTTTGCCCCAGAGATTATGTTTGAGGGGTTACGTCTAAATAACCCCTGTTTGCATTATTCGGCCAAAAATACGGGTTCCTCAGGTCTTGTGTGGGACCCAACTACTGGGGAGGAAGTTAACTCGGGACCAGGAGTCACTTGTGCAACATTTTTTATGGATAAGCACGCAAATACCAGTTTTACCGAGTATCCCGGTTGTGGGATGGGGGAAAATGCGGCTTGTTTTGATGAAAACTATTCGGATTTGAAAAATTTTGATACAAAATGCTTTGAAAGATGTGTGGATTTTGATTATGTCCATTACTCTATAATATTTAATGCATTTGTGTTTTCTCAACTTTTCAACGAGCTCAATGCGAGATCGATTGGTAACGATTGGAATGTTCTCAAAGGAATTTTCCAAAATTCCATGTTTTTAGCGATTATTTTTATTACTGTAGGTTTACAGGTAAATTTTTCAAAATTTTCATACCTATATATATATATATTTATGTGTACAAGCTCTCTTATGCATAGCTTACAAGTATACATGAAATTTAGTAAAATACTTATATATTCAACATTTACTGTATATTTGCACATATATTATGCAACGAACAGAATAAAACACGAAAAACACAATTTATTTCAGTTTTTGTGTGGCCACCGTGCTGTGGGTTGATGAGAAAAAGTCAATGCCACCTTTCAGAAGTCAATTCTATCATGACTGATATTGCCCAATAGTAATTTCTCGTCGGCAATGCACGATTTCTGACTCAACAATGTTTTTTTTATCATTTTTAGATTTTTGTTATTGAAGTTGGTGGGGAATTTACAAAAACGGCAGGATTGACCATTGAGCAATGGCTAAAGACGGCTCTTCTCGGATCTATAACCATTCCGCTTGGGTTTTTGATGCGATTTATACCAGTATATGAAGATTCGAAGTCATTTGCGGGCTATGATCCACCTGGAAATGCACTTTTAAATTCAGCGGAAAACTTATAATTTCCATCTTATGGCAATCAACCCCTTTCTTCCACTTTGGGGGAAAATTTTTGTTTTTAGGAGTATTTATACGTACTAGGTGTGTATATAAATCGATAATTTAATATAGGGGAAAATTTTACTTTTGGGGGGGGGACTATGAGCTGGCCTAATTGAGAAAGAAGCGGAGTGAAGGTTGCCAATTTATTAATGTTCTAGAAGTTTAAAAGAAAAAATAAATCAATTGTATTTTTCCTTTACCTTCGCAATTAATTAGATGTAATCATGTAGTCAATATATAAGAAAAAATATTTTACGTCATTTTTGAAATTCAAAATAGATTGAATCCTCATGCAGCACGATAGGTAATCAAATATACTTATAACAGAATTCAAACAATAGAACAACAAAAAGGTGCTGAATATATCATCGGTATTGCAATAACTGTTACTAACAGTCCTATTGTCAGTCAAACTTACACAGTTCTAAAAAGTCAGCATAACAGCGTTATTACATAATACTGCCAAGAATAGTTTAAATTGCTTTTTAATGCCGTTTTAGTTAGGCTACTAAAAATATCTTCTTAATTTTCTTATTCAATTGCAAAATAATAATTATTCAAAATTTACATAACTGTTCGATTTCATCATTTAAATTAGAAATAAGTTAATCAATTTGCCATAGATGAGTTATTATGAGCTTAACATAAATTTCCCCCCCTTTCCCTTTTCTAACAGTATGCTATCTGTTGAATTCAATATTCCATCTCGGGCTCTGATTTTTAGAAATCAATTCATTGCCAAAACATTTTAAAGATAATAATATCAGGATAGAAGTGTTCTACAGGCTGGGCACGCAAAAAATGCATCTGAAAGACAAGAAATTTAAGTATTTACATGGTAAGACCTCTAATCGAATTGAAATTGGAATTATATTGGGAAGTTATTGTGTTTTCTAGATGAACGAGAAGTTGCAAAATAGAAATACTTTTCTCATCGGTTATTCCATCAGAATGATGCAGCATTGCTTCATTCAGCTCTTTCACTAAATTGCATCGTAGCACTCGTATATCCGGTGGATCGATAGCGCAATTATCTCGAAGAAGTACCAAGCGCAGAAGAGATTTTTCAAGTTTCCATTGCCTTTCATCGTCGGACTGTGCGTATTGGATCATCGCCAAGGAGGCAAAATCTAAAGCGTCGTCGACACGTCCAGCATCAATTAGCTCTTCAAGATGATGAATTTTAAAAGAAAAATAGAGGGCATGATTTTTCTCAAATAAACCATGAAATTTGCTATTTACTAAAGACTCGGCTTCTATGCAATTTCCATGGAGCACGGCTTGTAATACAGCTACACGCTGATCTATGATCCTATTGGTAAAGATGAAATAATTGAATTATATTGCTTCGATGATATTGGTTTCGATCGTGCTTTTGCTCAGTTTAAATGGTTAGATTGGAGTTTTCCCAGATTTTAAATAAAATAATAGCAACGTCCATGTATAAGTTTCTGAGCAACGCCTAATTTATTTCTATTTTCAACTAAGCAAACCTTAAATAGTTGAGCTCAAGGAAGGTATTATGCAATAGTCAAATATGTAACTTCTTTTATTTATAAAAATTATAGTGTACTTGGTCAATAATCAGTATATTAGCGTAGCTGAGGAGTTTTGATTATCAGCATACTACCTTTGATTGAGAAATTAACTCAAAATCGAAAAAATTTAAAAGATTACCCCAAATCAACGTCGCAATCAACGCCACTTTCTCGGATAAAATGCTCAGCTGTCTCGCGATAACCATACGTAATGAGGTATCTCAGAACATCGATCTTTTCCATATTACGGAGATTTCGAATACGCTGCATATTTTCAGAGCTCTTGTTGGCTCTTGGAAGAATGACATGTTGGTATCAAACATTTGTGATTTTCTTGATTCGTTGGCGAATCGCGGCAAGTAATTCAAAAATTATCTGTTCCTGTGCAAAAAAGAAACGAATATATTCGGCTTGTCAACTAAATTTCTTGTCATTTTTCGGTTATAATCTACTAGTACATGCCAAAAAGATAGAAATAGCTCGAATTACTAATCTAAGAATAATATTTCAAAATGGAACAATATTGATTGCTGAATGGTTTGTTCTTCCTAAAATCTTTAGCATGCACTTGGGCTGTTTTCGGTGATTGTACCCTACTAAATTACTATCTGCACAGTATTTTTTGTTAATGCCCACTTTCGGGGCATTCATAAATTTACATGCGCCATTGTGGATGCTGCTAAACTAGGAGTGCACTAAATAAACATCCATCATCGTTGACTTTCTATATTTCACATGATGTAAAATAGGAAATATTACTGAGCCCTGTATCATACTAGTTGTGTGAAAAGGAAAAGTAGATAGAAATTTTTGCTTGTTGTTCGACTTGCAAATATTGGAGCAGTAAACTAGCAACCCCTGGCTTAACCATGATTAGTCTTTCATCACGAATCCCCATGATTAGTCTTTCATCACGAATCCCCATGATTATTTGCCATTACTCTATCTTTACTTGATACAATCATTTGTTCTAAGTCCTGCAAGTGCAAACTAACAAAAATGACTGACTTTCTGTGCAATGAATTCTTTAAAAAATTATTTTCCATTGAGCTCTGTACCAATAAAAGTAGGGTAAAAATATGTTGCATGCAAGGAATGAGAAAGTCTGGTAATCCTATGAGCAAGCTCTACCCTTGCCAGCTAATGGTCTCATTACTGCTAAAAAACTAGATAAGTGGTCGTTGAAGGCATTAATATGCATATCTATAATACAAGCTAAAGGTAGATTTATACGTTACAGCAATGATAGAAATTATGTCATATATTGTTACATTTAACATTATGAAGGTATAATTCTTAGACATGTTAATATAAATGTGCAACTTACTGCCAGTATCATTCCATTGTAATGATCCAGGGCTTAAATAAATAATGCAAATTTACTAAATAACAATTGATGAGCAAAAGAAAATTTTCTGTTGCATTCAACAAAGCATACTTAGTATTAGATATTGTAAAGAAATGAGGGAAGAAAGAAGGTATTGCAATACTAGAAATGTGATAGCAAAACAAGAAGATAATAGAAAAATGAAAAGTAAGGCAAGTAAAAGAAGTAGAAGAAACAAATATATTTTGATAAAAGAGTATAAAATATTAAGATGAACTTTGACAATTCTTGCACTAGAGAGTGCCATGCTACAAAGATGACATTTCTTGTTCATAAGGGAAAAATAGAAGAGTATTTAGGAAAGCAACAAAAGTAGAGTCAAAGTTCTGTAACTGTATAGAAGCAATTTTATATCAAGATTAAGTAGTTTTTTAATAATGGCTGTACATAAGATTACTCTTTACACTCACTATGGTTATCAATTGATTATAGCCAAGATATCCAATTCATGTAGACAGCATAAAATAGACTGAGCAGAGTAGTATTTAAGGATTAATATGTCAAAGTGATTTATAATCACTGACCTTTTGAAAAGTTAGAATGCACGATAGTGCATCATACAAGAAGTGGTAGCACAGAATGTTGACAAATTAGACTAGAGGGTGATATCTTGAAATATGGATTAGTTTCAACAGCGGTTGTACAGGCATGTAGATGGCAAAATAATATAGATATTTTATTTTATACTTTGTCGGTCAATTAATGTTTTATGAGCACTTATTTGAGCTTACATCAACAATATCACTTAAATTATGAAAAAATAGATAACATTTATATTCAGAATTAAAATGAGACTGACTTATAATTTCTTTGAGATACTTTTTGCTTACTACTTATCAATGAAGCATAGCAAATAGCAGCATGGTAAGAATACCATGCTGAAGACGTTTTAAAACTGGGTGTGCAATATTTTGAAATTACTTAGCATCATGAGCATGACGCTTGCCAGGATCAAATGATAATTATTCCTACCATTGGTTCTTGTTGAAATATCATTTTTTTCTTATTCAATAACCAACAAGACAAATATGTGTGAGGATGCATCAATCGTGCAGGAGCAATCATTGAATTTGGTTAAGAATCATCACTAATATGCTATCCATGGCAACACGAATCAAGTCTATGAGCTTCACTGCCGAGGTTTCAACATCAGTCCTTTGCCAATAAAATCAGATCATGAAATCTATATGGAGGTAGTTCAATATTTTATAAACGGATAGATTAGTTCATTTTACAGATTTTTAACATGTAACTATATGGATTACAAATAGCATCCAAGCAGAAGAGACTAACGTCTATCAGATATTTTATTGAATTCAGAGATTTTTTCAAAAAACTCGATATATAATTGTTCTAGAAACTTGATCTGTAACTGCATATTCAAATCATATCTAACCCACTATGTTAATCTGAATCAATATCAACAAATACAACAGGCATGGCTAGCTATATCATAACTGCTGTCACCAAAAAGCCCTTTTGTTTGGAACAAAAATATAAATTTTGAGTAGAACAGCCATAATTACCTTAGCCAATATATAACTATATTTTACATTAAACTAATTTTTCAAAATCGACAATAATATCACCAAAATATGCTATGCTAGCTAATTGTACCACTAATTGCACTAGTAACTAAACCAGTATACAATTCTTCATATCGGGACATTTGCAACTCAGAGGAAAATTCGTTTGATACAGTTTGCCTCGCTTTTCTGCCAAGTTCCATACGTAATGTATCATTTCTCAGCAAGTAAATTACTGCTTCCGCCAAACCCTAAGATCAAAAAAGTATAATAAAGAAAAAATTAAAAATTAATCCAGCACAAACAAAATCTAACTAAAAAAATCAAAGGCATGAAAAAATTTGTGCAGTATGAAAAAAGAAGGAATAAATATTTAATTCCGAATAAAATCGATGAAAAATGAATAAGGGAAAAGATGCGTCTAGTGGGGTGCAGATGATGGGGAACTTGAAATTGTAAAAACTTTGTGAAAATGCTCTTCAAGCTTTTGTCAAGGTTGCTATTCTTCTTTTTTGTTTACCACAACTAATTAACTTTTGGCCCAAATTCAACTCTATTCTTCAGGTCATAAAATTAAAAAAAAATTAAAATTAAAAAGAATTATCCAACCGACTGACTGCCTTTTAAGAGTTACTATTTGCTTAAACAAGAAATATCTGCCCTGGCCTAGTGTAAATGCAAATGATCAAAGCACAGTAAGAGAGAAGCCACAGTTAAGTATTCATTGAAATGAGCTTATATATTTTCTATTGCATTTCATAAAAATTCAAAAGTGCTCATGGGAAAAAAGTCTCCACTATGATAAAAAATTATTTAAACAAAAATTTTCAGTATATTTATACATCAATTTTCATATCCGAGCATACTGAACAGAAGTTCAAAATTAACTATCATTTAGTATAAACATATATGTGAATTCTCGTTTCCAACAAAGCAGAAGACAGTATTTCAAATATAAATATCAGCCTTAGATTCATATAATGGTACAGAAGTCACAGATTAAAGTCTAAAAAATTTGAGAATTGTTTGTTTTAACTATACAGAATTAGTTAAAAGGTAAAAACTAAATGCTGTTTTTAACCTGAGGTGACACTTCATCTACAAGCCATCCATTAAAACCATGCCTTAAATATTCTCCTATTCCACCAACTCCAAAAGAAACCACTGGAATTCCGGTAGCCATTGCCTAAATTCATAAATAAAAGATTAAAACCTTAATTCATAAATGAAAGATTAAAACCTAAATTCATAAATGAAAGATTAAAACCAAGTATTGATATGTATGAATCCAAGAACTAAATTTCTAAGCTAAAAAAGAGGTACCGTAAACTTCTAATATAAAGAATTCAATTTTCAACAAATTTTTATATATAAAAAATTATATAGTTATATTGTGCTAAATTCAGCATCGGATTTTTTTATGCACAAATTGAATCTGTGGTCCTGAGAGTTTCGATATACTTGTAGTTTACTTCAGTTTTGAGAGAAAGTAAACAAAATTTATCAAAGTAAAGTTTTAAATCCATGTGGTGTTACTTTTAGTGGACCAATTAAAACTTTTATGAATTGGATAGTTTTGGTAAACAAAAGTTGCTTGAACATATCAAGCCCTTTTATCACAGTATTAGATGCTATATTTCAAAATCAAGTTTTTTTTAACATAAAGCTATGTATCACTTAATATGGCTCATTACAATGATGCTGGAAAATGCTAAATACAATTTAAAGAGCACTCAAAACCTAACAAAACAAGCAAGTAAATTTATGTTGAAATCCAGTTTCAAGTAAAAAAATAGAAAAACTACAAAATAAATTTTCACTCGAGCTGACTAAAAAGATTAAAAAAGAATTATTCAGACAATAATCATCCAGAATTCTTCAACTGTACTAATTATTTAAACGTTCAATGTAGTAATGTGGTTGTTTTGTAATGCAATAATTGTAATTATATTAGGCATAGCCATAGAAAAAAAATAAATGATTCTAGCCCTTACTATCGCTATTATAAATCAGTTTACCTCTATGTTGGCAATACAAAAAGTTTCGCTCTCTGCTCTTAGAGAAGGATTGACAACTACATCGAATCCTCTTAGCTGATTTGGCAATTCCAAAAAAGCCACGCCGACAAAAGCCACTAATTTATCTATGCCCAAATCTTGGGCCAGTGACTCAAGGGTACCCCTCAACTCTCCATCGCCAATTACTGTAAAGCTGAAGAATAAATAGGACAAAGTTTACAAAATTAATATTAAGCGAATTTGTAAAAACGAAAAGAAGAAAGTATTGAAAAATTCCAGGATTTTTGGCTAAAATTTTTTGCATCAAGAGGTAAATGCAGCGATACATATATAAGAGAGATGACTGCAATATTATATTCAAAGATTGAATTTAGTGACAACAAATATACTATCCACAAAAGTTTCCACAAAATTTTCCTGTTGGATTTAAAATTTCTTGCATGTAATTATAAAAATGAAAGGCCAGAGGAGCCATTAACTATACTTTTTAATTCATTTCCAATATCTTACATTTAAAAAATAAGAATTTTTAAAGTGTTTTAGCTACAAATGATTCAGGCTGCACAAAAACTGCAACTGTCATCAATACCCTTCAATGGTTACCAATAAATTTAAACGTTTGAAGTATTTCTGCCTGAATCATAGCCATATATTTTGAGTAATTTTCTAAATCTCATGGAAATTTCATGGAAAGCTGATGGATTTGCCCCTAGATTACTATCCAATGAAATCGTTGGAATTCAATTTATCTCAATGATTTAGTAGCATTTCATACAAAATTCCATGAAGATCCCAGGGTTTCATTCTAAGGCACATATCGTTTAATATATACATATATATCCTAATACTTTTCATGTATTGCACTATGCACTTATACCAATTTTATGACTCCCCAAGTATATGAGACACATGAATTTTAATGATTTTCAAAGTACCGTGTAAAGGGCAATTCTCGTGCCACCAAAGCAGCAGCCATAATAAACAGCCCTGCACTTTTCTCCGCTGCAAGTCTAGCTAAAAATCCTACTGTCCGGCATGCCACATGGCACTTTTCCGCAACACCGCTCCCCTCTCTATCAGGAATAATTCGGCCCCAAATAGGAGGGCACTGCGGATGACATATAGTAGAGCCGTAGGGTGAGAATTTTTTTGTATTGACCCCTGGCGGGATGACCAGCACGTTCGAATGTATACGATTGCTGAGATATGCTTCAACAGAAAAATGAGTGGCTGCGTAAAGTGAAGGGGCAACAAGGACGTCAGTATGTATGCGAGAATCAGGATACAAATTAGGGAGTTCCATCACAATTCGTCCTCCTAAATTCCCAAAGATGAAGCTATTAACAATAGAAAAGCTGAAAATAAAAAATACAAGTTACTTGGATTCAAGCCAAAGGTCTTTGATGAGTTGACAGTAAACATATATGCATAGTGTTCAAAGTGCAGAAAAGGCCACTAAACTATTTAAAATCATCAATGATGATCTTTCATGAACTAATCAAAAATTTGGCCTTGTAGCACATTATATGCTGAAAAACCTCCAAGGTATACTTTCGTCTTTTTAAATCTTCTTATACTAATGAAACATTTACTGTTCGTATAAAAAATTACATTTGTTTCATGCCTTTTCTATACATTCCTATCTCATCTATCAAGAGCTATTTGAATTTATTACTGATTGAGTTGATGAGATAGTATAATATTTTTTGCTGTACTTGGTCCCATCTGCAAACGTGCTGCCCGAATAAGCAAAGCGTCTGAGAGCAACTCTTCACGTCCATTAGCAAATACCATAATTTCTGGATGTGCAAGTCTTATTCCTTCATTCAATGCTTCCCACCAAGGTTCACTCCATTTCGGTACACTGTGATCATGATTCAGACTCATAATAATTCTGTCCACAACCTATTACGAAAACATCCATAACGAAATGCATATTCAGCTAGCATTTATTGCCATTTTTAGCATCCGTTGTACATGCTTGGAATATATAGTACAACTTGTGGATAATGATTTTACATCAACATAGTTCACGAGGATATATCAAAGTTATATTCATCTGGTGCTTTTTGCAGCACACTATTCTTTATCTCATTTTCTACAAAAAAATGGAATTGTCGATTTCATCCTGAAGTAAATAACTTTGCGCTGCTGTTGACAATTTTCATATCGCAATAAGTAAATTCTTGAATAGAAATCATATGCTATCATCGAAACCAGAAAAAAATATTTCATACATAACTTTTTAAGTTTTGTATGCATTGTGTACAAATATCTTTTGCTTTCTAGTACCTGAGCTATAATTGATGACCCTCCTGGTTCATCAGTAACACCTACATCTAGCAAATCCTGAATTTTGATGGAAGGAAGCTCAACACGAATAATTCGTACATCGAGTTCTTTCAATCGATTTAACACATATTGCGATGTTTCATCGTCATCCCCATCACTTGATTCATAAGTTAGATAAGAAAATTCAAAACTTCGACGCGAGAGTTGAGCCAACTGCCCAAGCCAAATACTTTTCTGTCCATCAAGTTTAAGTCCACCAACAAAACATATATGAATTTTTCTAAGCAATAAAGGCATTGGAAGGGCACGTGTGGTCCAAGAAAAAGCCGCAACATGCTGAGAGTTTGGTGGTATTAATCTATAAAAGGGAATTTCAGAAGAGTTGATTACAGCTTCAAAGAATATAGTTTGAGTATGAATTACCAAGCCGTCTGGTTGGTGAACGGTAATGATACTTGAAAAAGTACCTGGTTGTAGACCTTTGACATAGAACACCTCAGATTCGTCTTTAATTAAGAGTTTTAACGGCTTTTGGTTTGTTCCAAGAACTTGAAAATTTAAAAAAGAGCCTGCCATTGCAGTTGATTTTGGTACCCATAGAGATGTTTCTGTATGATGACGAATCATGTTTGAAAATTCGCCATCGATATTGGAGCGATTCGACATCCGAAAACCAATTTCATTTATACTTGTGTCTAAAAACAATGGTTTGATTCCACCTCCGGGAATTAAAAGATGCACTTGAGAATTGGTAGCGTTTTCGATTATACAACTTCCACCCACTACCACATTAAGGCAATGTATTTTGCCTAATGTCACCGAAGTTATGCAAACAATGTCGTATAAGTTATACTCACAGATATCGGAGCAGTTCGCCGGTAAGATAGTAATTTTTAAATCATTTTCTTTTGAAAAATACTGAACTTCTATATTTCGTAGCGAAAAAGTAAACTTGTCTGTCCAAAGAAGGAAGAAGAAAAAGAGGCGACAAACCATCGCAATTAGTCGCGCTGAAAACAAATCTTGGTTAATATTGTGTAGCTACTCTATATCGCTGAATGAATTTAAATAATTAGCTAATCGATGTGAACTATTGATCATACTCGTTGCCAATTCGACATCGAGGCTACGAACACTCAACCAAGCTTAAAGAGAACCATATCTGAACGCTTTGGATTTTCGAAATATCTTCATGCAACCGTTTACCGTGCTAGGCATCAATGTTAAGTGCTACTGCATTGAAATCTATGAATCTTAAAAAGATATCAAGATAAAAATCAAGTTCAATTAAAAAATTAATTTTCCATTCTGGTTTGATACTAGTACTATTACTGCTGGCGATGAGTTATATTATAGGAGTCCATTACGATTCGGCCCTGCTCGAATGATGTGGCTCCTTGTTTTCGAGTTGTAAACCATTACTTCAATATTTTGAAGTAGATTTTGACTATATCCCATCAATGAACAAATAACAACCAAATTAAATAAAAAATATAAGTGCACCTTTAAGTATTGGCAACAGTCTCAATTATGATAAACTTCTGCATTTTCAATGATAATGGCAACACGCCAGTGGCCGAAATAGGCTTGCAATCTTTTGCAATGGCACCATTAAAGTGAAACAGTTCATAATCAGAATAGATGGTGCCAAAAGACTAAAAAATGAATTACACAGAAGTGACAAAGGCATGTTCACCCAGATCCAACTTGAGTTATTCTCCTCCACGATTCTGATTTATCGGGTATGGTT
This sequence comes from Vaucheria bursata, assembly GCA_032358265.1. Classification (NCBI taxonomy): domain Eukaryota; class Xanthophyceae; order Vaucheriales; family Vaucheriaceae; genus Vaucheria; species Vaucheria bursata. The sequence continues at coordinate 71,159 of JAULBW010031044.1, forward strand.
CATAGTCAGGACCAGATGGAGCTAATGAATTGACACTAGGCACAGAAAATCAAGGTAAAATGGTGTTAGGAATGTAACACGCAACAGAAACACAAGAAATCTGTGACAGAATGCATACATTATTACGTCCTAAATTGTGCTGATAGAAGTGAGATAACTTCATTAACACAACAAAATATCACTTATTGAAACTTGTTCTTATAATCAAAACTGGAACTTCAACATATTATCAAGAGAAACATACCACAGCTACAGAATATAATTAACTCTCTTAGGGGTTAATTCCTTACAAATGGCATCTAGATTATTGAAAATGTAACGTGCCTGCTGGAGTCAATCTGAACAGTTTGGAAAACAGAATAAAATATGTGTCATCAGTGTAAAATATAAATGAAGCAATGCACAAACAAACAAGACAATAAAACAAACTAAGAAAAAATAGTATAGTAATTATGTATTAGATGTGCACGGGAAGGAAGCTTCTCTGAAACTAACAACGATACTCTGCACATGTCAAGACTAACGAATCATATCACGTGTAAGCCAGAAAACCAGAATATTACAACACAGAGATACTACACGTTCAATACTATTTCATTAATCTTAGTTTATGCATTGACAAGAGTGAATCTTGTCAACATTTTCAACCTAAGCTTGCACATTCAAACCGAATTAAATCGATATAATCACAAATCCCTGAAAGAATTGTAGACAAATAAACAATACATGGCAAAAACATATTAGATCCTGACAGCACAGTAGCAGGGTAATCGTGATGAAAACAGAGAAGAGTGAGAAATGATTTTAATAAGTAAATGTTGAGCACGGATTGGCCAGATATTTAATTATGAGATTACTCCGCCAGGCGTTTGTTGGGGATATCGGTTTAGGAAACACCGAGAAAATACTTTATGGAGTGATGAAAGACAGTGTAGATGTTAAAGACGTGGATATTGTTTGAAGGATCTTTTTTGTGTGTAGGACTATAGATAAGGAGTGTACTTCTATATTGTGACATCCCCCCCCGTACGAAAAGATTGGGTATCAAATTAGATACTGATTTGTCCAAGATGAACAGGGTCAATGTTGGAGTCAGAATCATTATCTGTGTTATTGAGAATAATGTCAATGATGTCCATATGTATTTTTGGTGTGGTTGAGTGTAGTAATTGAACCACTTTTGTGGGTATGAGCCTGCTATGCTCCTCTGCGCTATGGTATGAATTATTGGAATTAATGGATGTGTCAGAAAACAACCTTTTTGCATGATTTCTTCTTTGGAGATTTGTATGTCTTTTCAGATGACGTCTTCAGCAATAGTGAATTTTCTGATGTTGATAATGAAGTAGAGCTGAATATCTTTGAAGTGATATAACTATGAGCAGGACTGGGTAACGTTCTGGTGAAAATGTCAGCTGAATTCTCATTTGTAGGAACATGAAGTAGATGAACATGATTGTTGCTGATACAGTTGCATATGTAATGGTAGCGTACATCAATGTGCTTGGTTCTATTATGGTTCACTGGATTATTTGCAAGAGAGATTTTAGATTGATTGTCTTTATAGATTGTAGATGGTCAAGACTGGTCTTGATACATATCTGTCAGGAGTGATTGTAAACAAACAACTTTTGTAACAGTAGAAAGAGCAATATACTCAGCTTTTGTAGACAAAAGTACAATAATCGGTTGCATTTTGGAAAGCCAGGAAATAGGTCCATTTGATAGAGTAACTATGTAGCCAGAAGTAGATTTTCTATTATCTTTGTCATTAGCCCAACTTGCATCTAAGTATGCAGGTAGCAATGGAGAGTATGGTTTGCAATCAACTTTTGGAAGATATTTTAAAGTTTGCAGAGTAGATTTGAGATAGGCAAGAACTCTACGTACTGCACTGAGATGTGCCTCAGTTAGGTTGGAAATGCGGTGACTGAGTTGTATGACTGTATGAGATATATCAGGTTGCGTGTGTACTAATATATAGAAGACTGCCATTAATTTCTTGATAAAGGTTGATGCCTTTTAAATTGATAAGTTTAGAGGTTTGAATGGATTGTTTGAGAGAAATATCTAGAATACCTCCCACAGTTGCTGGTTTCAGTTGGGGAATGCAAGCTTCCATGCAAAACTTGGTCAGAAGTTTCTTAACATAGTGATGTTGAGAGATAGAGATCACTCCATTTTCATTGGTAGTAATGGATATACCAAGAAAAGTGTCTAGTGGAAGAACTTCTGAAAGATCAAACTTATTGCAAATGAATTCAATAGCAGTATTGATTGCTTCCTCTGTATTGCCAGTGATGATTATATCGTCAACATGAATGACCATAATTGCAATATCCAAAGTGAACTGTCTACTAAATACACAGCAATCCGTGGAGGATGGTTTGAAACAAATATTGCATAAGGTTTTTGTGAGTGACTCATTCCATAAACAAGGAGCTTGTTTCAGACCATATATGCTTTTACTGAGTTTGTAAGCCATTCCATTTGTATTGACTTGATGTTTGTTATCTAGCTTGGTAGGTGGCTTGATGTATAAAGCATCAGAGTCGGGAATTTCACTTTGAAGAAAGGCAGTCTCAACATCAACAGTGTATACTTTTCATTGATGATAAGCAGCAATAGCAATTAGAGTTTGAGTGGATGAGGAAGATGCTGTAGGTGAATAAGTGTGTGTGTAGTCAACATCTTTCTTTTGTAAGTATCCTTTGATAACATATCAAGCTTTATGTTTGTTAATGTTGTCACTGATATCACATCTAATCTTGAATGTGTAGCAAGTATCAAGAACCTTAGTATTGGATGGAATTTTGACAAGGGTTCCTACCCTATTCTTACAAATTGATTGGTTCTCCTTGATGATAGCATTTCTCCAAGAGGAGTTTTGCTGGAGTCAATCTGCAGCAAGTGCTTGACCCGCCGTAAGAGGTGTTTTGGGTTCCAGCATGTTGATGGTTTGAAGAAACTCATTGGTTATTTGATACACTTGTAGCTTGTCCGGATTGTAGAGTGACAGTGTTTTCTTGTTGTATTTGCTTTGAGTAGTCATTGAATGATCATCATATTTGGACGGAGCTATGGTATCAATGCATTCTGATGGCAACAGTAAGCTTTCAGAATGTTTTGTGTCTGATGGCAGTAATAAACTGTCAGAGCAAGTTGTATCGTAATCTAAGATATCTTTCTTTGAGACCGGCTCAGTGGAGAAAGTGACATTACAGTTAAGCGTAATGCGTTTAGTCTTTGGATTATAGATTCAATAAGTATTGTTGGCATGATTTTCAGACAATTCAATGTATAGTCCCTCAAAAGATGTGGGATCAAATTTGTGGTTTCTGGTGAATTTTTCACTTAGAGCGTATGCCTTTGTACCAAAAGTTTGAATAAACTTGTGAGATGGTTTCTTGCTGTAAAAAACCTCATAGGGAGTTTTGAATTCATTAGCAAAAGTAGGGATACGATTGAGAAGATGCACTGCATGATGGAATGCTTCAGAACAAAGTGTCTTTGGGCATTGTGATTCCTTGAGAATTGTTCGAACAATGCTGTTCAGTTGTCCAAACATTCTTTCAGCAACACCATTTTGCTAATGAGCATGAAGTGCAGAAAACTCAAGGTGGATTCTTTTCAACTCAATGTATTGATGTGTTTCATTGGACATGAGTATACCAGCATTATCTGTGCATATAGACCTGACTCTTTTATCAAAGTATTCGGAGAAACATTCGATATAGTCTTGTAGGGATTTAAGACCTAGTCTTTATTCTTAAGTAAATATAATTTACAAAATCTTGAAAAATCATCTGTAATGACCATTGCATAGGAGTAACCATTATAAGATTTTGGTATTTTTCCCATTAGGTCAATGTGTACTTGTTCAAGGATCTCATTGGATCAAGATACTTTCTTGGAGTGTGGAAGATGTTTGCCCTTGCTGAGCCTGCAAATCAAACAGTCTGGAAGTGTAGTGTCTGTGAACTTAACTTTGGAGAGAGGATCATTGCGCAGTTTTTGCATGTAAAAGAAACTGGGATGTCCAAGGCGTTTGTGCCATGTGGCCGCATTTATGTTAGAGATAACAGTGTTGGCAGAAGATTGAGTTGTGTTAACAACGGCTGTCATTTTGAGTAAGTTACCATCCCAATGTAGGGGAACTTTCAATTGATCCTTGTAAAGTAACAAGAATTCAGTATTGACATGTATACCGTTTGTACAGAACTTT
>JAULBW010031154.1:0-75276 GCA_032358265.1 Vaucheria bursata
ATGAAAAGATGTACAAATCGGGGTAACATATAAATTGGGTAAAATCCGGGTACTAGAGCAGTAAATATCCTAACAAAAAGCTCATGCAAGAAGCTAAAGAACTGCAATATGAATTGTAGCTCTCATAACAGAGGTAATCAACAAATTGATCTAATACAGAATTATAAAAAATGGCATAATCTGCCTATTTTGTGGTTCAGATTCTCATGATATTAATGGATGCACTAGCAATTTGAATTTTCTTTGTAATTTGTCAAAAAAGGATGTTAAACCATAGATAAATCTTGTTTCTTTAGTTGCAATCACTCCTGAAAATATGTCTCAACATTTATACATATCTCAACATTCAAGGCATATACTATTTGAAGTATATTATTTCAGCATTAGTAGATTTAGGGTGTGACCATTCTTTTATTCATAAAGATTTCATTTTAAAGTAGAATCTTAAGTTGATATCTGAAGGAACCTTTTGTATTTAAAGTAATTGATGGATCAACCTTACTGTTGAGTATGATTATGGATTAAGTGAATTTTTTTCTAAGAATCAATAATTTTAAATTCAAATCCGTATTGTTTGTAGTAAATTCCACACTCTCTGAAATCATATTGGAACTCAATTGACTTTAAAAAAGGTCTTTGTAGCAATTAGAAAAACTCATCAGTACATTTCAAGCAACAAATTGATAATTTGACTAAAATAGGTGGAGAGGGATTCAAACCTCAACTATCCAAACAGAGGATAAACCCTAGCCACTTGCACTAATGGGTCATTGACTAGTAATTGATTTAAAATGATTTTCAAATTTGAAACAAATATATTTCTGAAAGATAATTCTGTTGAAAATAATGAACATTTTAATGATGAATTCTCAGAATAATTTAAAACTAGTAAGTTCATACCTCTTGAATATCGTAATTATTGTGATGTGTTTTTGAGAACAAAAGCTGATCTGTTACCTGAACATCAAAATTTGATATGATAATAAATACAGTTCCAGATAAACAAGTATTGTGGGGTCTTATTTACCTCCTTTCTGAAACTCAATTAAAGGCATTAAAGGACAGCCTTGATTAACATCTAAAAAAGAGTTTGGTTTGGCCATCACTGTCTCCTACTGGTGCACCTATGTATTTTGTTGAAAAGAAGAGTAGAAAATTGTATCCAGTGATTAATTATTGTGGTTTGAATGAAGTGACAGTTGAAAAAAGGTACTCCTTGTCTTCAATTCATGAAATGTTCTATATTATTTCAAAAACCTACATATTTTTAAAAATTGACTTGAGGTGCACATATAATTTGGCACAAATCCAAAAAAAGACAAATGGAAAATGATGTTTTGTTGTCGTTTTGGTCATTTTGAATATACTGTATTGCAGTTTAGCTTAATCAATGTATCCGCAGTATTCCATAACCTGATGAATGAAATATTGCACAATTTCCTTGATGGATTTTGTGTGGATTACTTGGACAATATATTTATCTATCCCAAAAACTTACTTCTGCATTCAGATCATGTCCGTCAAGTTTTTGAACGGTTTAAGACAAACTTGTTATTTGCAAAGTTGAAGAAGTGCTCATTTCAATGAATTGGATTGTGTTAGGACTAAAGTAGATATAGTCACATGGGTTTGAATCAAGCAACAGCTCTAAACTCTTCCAATACTAGGACAAATGGATTGTTGTATGTTTTGTAGTATATATTCATAGTTAGTACTACATTGATGGTAGTAACAGTAGTAGTCCAGATGCTAGTATAATTCGACAATTTGTGTAGTTTATTTTGTATTGTATTGTTTCCACTCAGTAGCGGAAACAGCAACATTGAATAATACGTTTCCTGTTAACCTTTTCTTGTTTTGTGCTAAAATTCCTCACGGAGATTTAGAATTTTGCCCTTGTTCTGTGTATACTTTTGTCTGGTTAGTTCTGGCTTTTTTCTATAAACACGTTTGATTAACCAGTTCTTGACAGATTGATTTTCTGGGTTAGGTTATATTGGATACAAGTGTTGAAATGGACCCTATATTGGATGAAATAAGGAAAATACAGTAATATAATATAGCACTTACGCCTATTTTGGATGATGTAGTTTAGAGGATAAAGTCCAATATACGGCAGAGGGCAGACTAGTAGCAATGCAAAGATAAGATTTAATAAAATATAAAAGTTTTATTAAACTTTATAGAAAAGTGAGTAGAAATACAAGACTTAACAAATAAACATATCCTTGCTAGCTCATGCAGTATACCCTCTTAAAGTGCTCTTAAAACTGGCTCTCTGGTAAATCTTGCTGCATCTTGCTAAATATTTTTCTCCATAAATAAATGTAGTAACTTCAATTGGTAAACTTGACAATTTTAAAATTATTTAAGTAATTCTAAGATATTATCTCTGGTAGAAATAAAATGGAGTAAAGCGGAGTAATTGATGATAAAGCCAATTCAAGTACAGTTATAGCTTTGATGACAACTCTGGAATAATATCCAGTCAGTTGAAATGGAGTTTGAAGTGGAATAGAAGACGGTAAAGAAGAGTTTCAAGGAAGCATGATGAAAATAGGGTGAATCATTGATTGGTTGAACTGGTTAAATGACTCTGCAGAAAATAATCCAAGAGATTTCCAACTAACCATAAAAAAGATGACATGTGACAAATTGTAGATGTGTAAAACAAAGAAATCCATGAAAGGATTATGGCAAAGATGTCGACATATAGGATTTGGTAATAGTACACAATTGAGATAAAAGGCACAACTAGGTAATAGGGGTAAATAAGTGAGAAGAGGTATATGCAAAATATAAGTGAATAAACAAACATTGATGAACATATTCAAGCAGTTACGCCATAGCAATTTATTTAGATAGCAGGACTAGCAAGTATCCTGACACCCTAAGCTCATGTTTAGAATTGATATGTGGCCAACTCTAAGCAGTGTGAACACATTGTACTTATTTTTTGGGATTTGCTAACTTCTATTGTACCTTTATTCCTGACTATTCAAAGATAATTGTTTTCTTGCTAAAACTATTGAAAAAGAATCAGAAATTTGATTGGACAAACTTGTGTACTATGGTATTTTAGACTTTGAAGAATGCCTTCAAATCAGCTGATATCTTACATCATCTGAACAGTTCAAAAGCACTTATTGTGGAAACAGATGCATCTGACCATGCTTTCAGCAGGGTATTACTACAAGAGATTAAAGACTAGTTAAAACCCATTATGTTTTATTTAAGGAAATTTTTACAACCTGAAATTAACTATTAAGTGCATGATAAAGAGCCTTTAACAATAGTTGCATGTTTTTATCAATGAAGACAATTTCCTTTTGGCACTGTTATACCAGTTCAAGCTATAGTGAATCATCAAAATCAGTTACATTTCCCAACTTTAACCAACTTGAACAAAAGATAGGTATGATGGTCTCTCTTTCTTTCCAATTTAAATTTTCAGAACACTTTTTGACCAGATACTCAAAGATGGAAATCTAATTCATTAAGTTGCTGAGTTGATTATCAACTTTAATTGATTGAACTTCAAGTTCAAGGCTAAAAACAGATTTGGTTACAGAAGGACAAATATATATTAGGGACAACTCTTGAAACTGATAAATTAGAAAAAAGCTTTTGAAGAAAATTATGTTAGCCCAGGCAGAAGATGAACAATTTCAGAAGTTTTTTTATGGTAAATATTATAAAGTTGAGCATGGTTGTCTCTTATGTTGAGATAAGAATGTCATTCCTTGTTGACTAAAACTCATGATTCTCAAGCCCTGTTGTATCTCCACTTAAGCTGGCCATCCTGGAATCCAAAAATTGTTTGAATTATAAGTGTATTCTTATTGGTAGCCTAAAATTTAAAAGGATTCTAATGCCTAGAAGCATTCATGTGTTAGAAATGAACCAGTTAACAGTTAATCCTATTTCTATGTTAGCTGCATCATTGTTTTTGTTGAAGATTCTCAATTTAAAATTCTTACTGCTGACCATGTTCTCACTTCAGCCAATAGAGTGGTGCCACAGTGCAATTGCTACTAGTCCATCACATAGTTAAATATTTATCTGTCTTGCATCACTAAAATTCACTTCTAGCAACACAGTAATATAAACTGTATGACCCCTTCCTAGTGTCCATTGTATTACATCCTGTGAGCTTTGCACTTGTTCAAACTGGATTGCAAGAAATTGACTGGCCTACTTTCACCTTTGTCTAATCTGCCTTGCCCATAGCATTCAATTTCAATAGATTTAATCATCAATCTTTATCTGACAGGGGGGGGTAGGTGTCAGGAATTAACTTATATTATAAGTTGATTCCTCTTCTATTTTTGTAGCTGCAGGTGTTCTTATTTAGAACATTCTATATTTGATACTAGTCACATTCTCAATAAGTGGCTAGTCAAACAATTATTCTAAATATTAATTTTGTTGTGTTGGAGAAGTGTAATCACTTCTCACAACACAGGTTAAGATATAATGTACAATTGAGCTGTTACACTTTTGCATTGTTTGCCTGTTTGTTGTGCCTTGACAGTAGGATAGACTCTGTATTGGTTATCATCAATTGATTTATATAAATGGCTCATTCCATTGGATGCACTAAGATGGTTAATTCATTTCAATTGGCCAACTTCTTTATGAAGCATACTGTTCAACTATATGGTTTTCCGTGTAATATAGTATCCAACTGTGGGTCAATACTTGCATCAAAATTTTGGACCAGTTTTTGAAAAATTATGAAATCTTACAATCACTTTTGCATGTGTTAGGAATTAACTCCCTTAGGGATCAATTCTAGTTTTATAGCTGCAGTCAGTTTTTATTTATGACATTCCAAGTAAAGTGGCTGCATAGATGCTAGTAGAGTTATATATTTTGTGTTGATGAAGTTAGCTCACTTTTATCAACACAATTAGTGCTTGATTGATACACATATTTCTGCCACAGTTTCCTATGTTCTATTGTGTTTTATGTTTCTAACAGTATGCTTATCATTGCTAAAATTACTGCATTCAAATGAGGCTAAAATTGATTGAATATGAGTTAAGATTACTGCATCCAAATAAGGCTAAAATCAGTTAAATATGACTATTTAAAATGTGGCAAGTTATTGTTAAACTTCAACAATAATTATGGCAAGTCATCAATTAATTTTAACTATGAAGTATATTGATGAAAAGATTCACTTCTGATCACACAAGCAGCCTTAGCAGTCTTGTACCTAAGTGTTGTAAATATACTATATATCAGTTTATGCTCTGTCTTATCTTAGTCCTGTCCTGTCTTGGTTCTGTCTTGCCTTATTCTTATCCTGCCTAACAACAAGATCTTTGCATTGAACTTATTGAGTTATTTGCTGAGTATAACAATCATCCCCAAACTGACAACCAGACGGAATTAGTAAACCAAGACTTGAAAATGTACCTTCAAATATATTCTAATCAGTAGCAATTGAATTGGCTGAAAAACTTAACTAAGGAAGAATTATGTTACAACTCAAGACTTCAAGTGTTTATAAGTCACCTATTTGTTTGAACCACGGATTTAAACTTGTACTCAATGGATTAACAGATTTGCTATTTGCATTGTCACCCACAGTTTAAGATTATGTTAAATCTACCAGAGAGAATTTTGGAATTGCTTTTTAAGAGTTAAGATTTGCAATTAATTCAGAAAAAAAATTTGCAGATTGGAAAATACAATAAAGAATTTCAGGCTGACATACTAGTATATCTAAACAAGCATAGCATTAAAACTACCAGGCCATGCCCTAAACTTGATTGGAGGAAGATTGTGTCTTTTCCAATTGTGAAGAAGATTAATTCAGTAGTGTACAAATTAAAGCTGCTATCTAGCATGTAGAGAATCCATGATGCATTTCATATATCATTACTGTCACTGTACAAGACAATCAATGATCCAAAACAGAAAAGATACACTCCACCACCTATTTACATCAACAGATCTGGGGAATTTCTTGAGGTTAAAGACATTTTGGATGTGAAAAAAGATTCAGAAAAAATTTCACTTTCTAGCATCTTGGAAAGGCTATTTTAATGGATAAAATAGTTGGAAACTGGAAAAAAACTTGAACTGTTGTAAACTTGTTGAAAACTTCAAGAACCATTTCCAAAATTGTATGGAAACCACGGCAAGAGGAAGTGTTAGGAATTAATTTGTATGCCATGTTTTCTATTCAAAGATTGTTTTCTGTTGGTCATTCATGTTTGAATATCTTTTCATGAATGTGTTGTTGAGATTCACTCTTGGCAACACATGATGGTATATACTTGATATACTTTTATTTTCATTTTTGCCGTGTTTCCTGTTTTTTGTCTTAGTAGTACTCACTAAATTGAGGAGTCAAAACAAATTGATAGTTGGATTAAACTTCTTTGACCAATCAGTTTCAAATGCAACCGGTGCTACCAAAGAGTTCAAAATCTAGAACTTATGAGAAAAAAAAACATCTTCAACCTTGAGATTTAAAACCACAGAGTGACAAAAGATTCCAGATACCAATGGCTTGCCCTTATTGGTCTCAAATGAAATTGATTCTTCTAACAACTTAGAACAAATGCCCAAGCACTGAAATAGAACTTCATCCATTAAGGACTTGTTTGCATTAGAATCTACTAATACTTGGACAAAACAGATAGATCCATGACATGTATGTCCACTTGCAAGTAAAGATGGTTGAAGTTGGAGAGTATTGTATTCCTAACTAAGTGTTTATCAGAATTGTCATTGTGCAGTTTCCTTTGAACAGTACAATTGGAGCAAGATGGTATGATATGTCCTACATTGCCACAGTACAAACAAAGATTATTCTCCATATGCCTTTGTTGCTCAGTAGCACTCAGAGGTCCTTGACATTGCGTATTGCCAAAAATTGCCTATTCAACTCCATCATTAACTTAGGAAGTAGGACAAAAAAGGTCAGGGAGTGTGGGAAAATTCCTGACAAAACTTGGAGTGTCTGTTGTTGATACGGGATACCAGCTTATAAAATTCAGACAATTATGTAGGATATTCATAGTTACACAAGGCTTGTTTAATGTCCCAACTCAAGCCTTTATCAAACATGTCCAGGAGTGTAGCAGAATCAGACCAATTGAGTTCAAGGTTCAGATGTTAAACTTCTGCAGTATAAGATACTACAGGGCAACAACCTGTCAGGCACATGCCAAGCAAAGATGAAAAATAGAACTAATGGTTAGAAACTTGCAAAGGCTTATCCAATGCAAAACAAAGACAAGAGATTAATACTAAGTAATCAGGCAACAAGAGATTGAGCATGGAAATGTGTACTTTATTATAGACGTTTTAGACACTGATCATCGAAAATAAAATGTAATATCAACAAATGGCTAATACTGGACATATGTAGTTGGCATTTACCAAACTACAAAGTAATATACATATACACTTGAATCTATATTACAAATCCTTCAGAATTGTCAATACAAATAAACTATGCATCAGTTATGTACGCGCAACTATAACTGGTCAGGTCCTAACACAACCCTACTTTAACTCTAACTGCTCCCTGGTTATTTTGTCATGGTTAACTTGTCACCAAAAGTAATCTTGAAATTCTCAATGAAAATATCATAATCATCTAACATGCCATGTGTTAGGAATGTAACATGCAACATAAACACAAGAAACCTGTGACAGAATACGTATATTATTACATCCTAAATTGTGTTGATACAAGTGAGATAACTTCATCAACATAAAAAAATATCACTTACTGAAAGTTGTTCTCATAATCAGAACTGAAACTTCTTCTCATAGACTAAACTGAAACTCCAACATGGTATCAAAAGAAATGTACTGCAGCTACAAAATAGAATTAACTCCCTTAGGAGTTGATTCCTGACACCATGGTCCAAGTTCAAACAAGGTAGGGCCCAGTTAAAAGCCATCCCTTTTATATAGCTTATTGCAAACAATGTTTTGAAATGATCACCTGGAAAATAAGACTCTTGGAGGTTGAAATTTATCAAGAGTTGGGCCAGGAAAGTCTCAGTGTGTTCATAGTTTTCAAAGAACTGAGTTGGAGTATCAATCTTTGGTTCCTTTTGCTGAGGATCTTCCCTACAATTGACTTGCTAAATTACAGGGATCTGTTGAGCTTTTTTCAATGTTTGATAGTTCTTAATATTTTTTGATGGAGTTTGTTAATTATATTGTTTGCCTCTTTAAGTTGGCTTAGCAATTGCTGTAACTCTTGGGCATAAAGTTCTGAACCATATATCAAATCTTATATCTCAAATATCAAACAACAGTTGACCCCAAAACACTTCATTATACTATGTATATATATATATATATATGTACATCTTGTTAAAATTAATTATAAACAGCTAAAGTTAGTACAAAGGAAGGGGTCTTACTCCCAATTAGATGTACTATGAAACTTTCCAGGAAGCCCTTATGATCAGGGTAGTTAAGTTACCATCTCCCAACATTCCACAAGGGCAATACTATTTGGTATGGAGATGACCTGTTCAAAAGTCCAGTGAGGTAATGAGCAACTTTTGTTGTTTCTTTCACACAGGTACAGCACAACTTAGTTTTGACTACTTTGTTCTTGGTTTAAACTTGATATTATGATAGGGTGATGAGTTTTTGAAGGTACCTTATTAGATGCCAAATCCAAAGACACTGAGCAACAAAGGAACAGAAGCTTGAGAAGACAAAGTCTTGATGGCAAGAAAACAAGAAAACAATGAAGCACAGAAACTGAGAAAGTGGTTAACTAAAGATGCAGCACTTCTAGCAAACTTTAAAACACACACTATAAACAAATCATACAGTGTTTATTACTGTGTTGCTAGAGGTAAACTCTAGCAACATAAGACTAACAAATATTCAATTATGTGATGGGCCATTAGCAATTGTGCTGTAGCGCAATTCAACTGGCTTAAGTTTGAACACAATGTCAGCAGTTGGAATTTTTAACAGTATAAATTGAGAGTCTTCAACAGAAACAATTATACAGCTAAGAAAAAAAAGAACCAGCCAGCTAACAGTTAATTTTTATTAGATGCCCAAACTGTATGATACCCAAACTTTGAATGTCGACAACTTCTTGGTTTACAGGAATGTATACCAAGGTAGTACACTGATAGAACCATTGTTACTTCTACCTTGTTTTGACTCAAACATGTTTGAAATAGGCACTAAACTTTGTGCAGACTCTGGAAACTATAGTGGTAGGTTTCTATTTATTCTTCTTGTTGTGGAGCTATTAAAGTATCAGGAATGGTCAGGTATCGGGTTCGAAGCAATCAGGAGCAGTTTTCAAGGTTGTAAATAAACGAAGATTCGGAACAAAACCCAAGCAAACAAGAAGCAAGGATTAAAGTACAGCAATATACTATATATGGAGCTGTTCGGAAGTCCAAGAGCAAGATTGGCATATTTTGATAGATACAGGAGTGAGCTCATTGAAGTAGTTTCTCGATTTGGAACAACCAAAATACAGAAACAAATTTCCATATAGATTAAGAACTGCCCAATAAGAGTGGCTGCATTATGCACATACAAAATATGCACATATATGAACCATATAAGTGCAGTCCTAACATAGAGTCACTGCTTCAACAGGCCTTAAGTCGCCAAGCATAGTGCATACTTAACCAAAATTTTTTTTGAAGATTATGGATTGCATTTATTATTACAATTATTGTCTATCAAATTCAAAAGAGCATTGCTATTTTATCCGGCTTACAATGTAGTTTAAGCTCGTCTTCAAAAATTCATATTTCTCCATGAAATATTGAAAAAAATTATTTTCTATTTTTCTAAAAATTCCCATTATTTGTAAACCGAAAAAATACTATCCTTTAACGGTTTAATTTATCAAAGGAATTCATTATTTAAAAACGGCGACTTTTTGAAAATTGAGGACGCTGCGTTGACCATGATAACATTTGCTGAGTATAATCCAATACCACAAGCACAATCTGAAAGCGCTAAGCGCTACAAGAGGAACGCCATTGAGCAAAAACGAACTGTAGATCATGGCGGATCGAGGCATTCAAATCAAAGCTGATACCAACAAGGCAGGATGGGAGGAGGCTGACTTTCCGATATCTTGTGAAACCTGCTTAGGTGATAATCCCTATGTGAGAATGACAAAAGAGCCAGCAGGAAAAGCATGCAAGATTTGTGAGAGACCTTTCTGCAACTTTCGTTGGAAACCTGGCACAAAGGCCAGATATAAAAGCACACAAGTAAGTATTTCGGCAGAAATTCTGCGTATTCTCCTTATTCCAGAATTCTTCTAGGATTTTTCTTCCTGTTGTAAATAGTGAAATGATAATGAAACATTGATTAACTTGCGATTCAGTGAAATGTTTCGAAAATCGTGCCAGCCCCTCTATTCCCATGCTCTGCCCACTAATTACAAATAGAATATCAGTTTTTCACGAAATTTTTCTTGAAAAGCTAGTATTAAGGCTCAAATTGTGTTTCACCGGATTAAATTTGCAGCTATAGAGTATGTCAAACAAATAAAATTGCCGACGAAACTACTAAAATAAAACGCTAAATTTTAGTGTTTTATTTTTCGGCAGCTTTGGAAATTACTCAATCGATTTTCTGCGATGATAAAAAATATACTCTAAAAGTTTTATATATGCCGACAGTCTGATTGAAAAATGAAGTTTAAGTACTGGCCAATCAGGTGTCTTGGCTCGTACTGCTGTATTTAATTTAACGATAGGCACTATTAAAAAGTCTGGTTAATCATACCTCTACTGTTATAGCACCATAAAATATGGATCTTACATGTCTTCTAAACTTTTCTTTTTAAATTATTTCATTCGGTTCGCATCACAGCCATGTGACGAACATCAAAACATTTAATATCCATTTTTTACTGATGACAGTATTTTCGTTTGTTATGGGGTTCAAAAGAATTTGTTGGAAAAAGTTTTAATTTTGTAATGTATCATGCGACATTTTTCAACCCATTCAATTCTTCTAATCTTTGTAATCCTATATCTTATATGTTGGAATTTTTAAGAAAGGAATCAAATTTTAATTTTAATGCGCACACATTAGTTGGGATTTTATCCTATTCCATATATTATCATTTCATGCGGATAAGTAATCATTGCAAAGGAAACGCACGAAAAAATTTGAATTGGTATTTACTTGGAAGATTTTAGCAATGAGATTTTAAAAAAAATTTTCTTGGTCGATGATTTGAATATTTATAATTTTGTATTGTTTAATTGACCAAAAAACATTTTTACATTGTGAATTATGGCTCTAGTTGAATAAATTCAGCATGCATTTGACTTGTACATGAAACTCAACTACAGGAATTGATACTAATGATTAATAAGCTTTAAAAAAATAATATTAAAAGTTATGCTGTTTGCAACTTTCAAAATTCATCGGGTTTATTCGATTTTCTCTATAAGAGTGAATTGGGATGGGTCTTGAAACGTACTAAAAAATAAGTCTCTGAGTGCAAAAATTTAGTGCGCTTCGGGATTATATGCAGAGTTCACCTACCATATCATGAGCAAACAACAAAATTGAATGAATCCTACTAACATACAATCCGACATGTCCTTTCTTTTATATGTTGATTCATATGTTTATCGGTTCAAAAACTGGGGGCAACAGCAATCATGATAGTTACAAGTAACATTTAAATCTCCACTTCAAGAGTACTATAAAGAGAATGTTTTAAATTTTCTATTACTTTTTGCATTTTTCATGTAGGTGTGTCAAACTTGCGCTAAAATGAAGAATGTTTGTCAAGTGTGCATCCTTGATCTTCAGTATGGTAAGTAATTATTTGGTGGTCAGGCTGTCTGTACGGGTGAACTTGAATTTTTCATAGTGAAGAATTATTTTTTTGGTATTTTTTCTAGTCTGGATCTCATCCAGAATGTAGCCATCGTTCGCATCATGGTACTTGACATTTTTGATAAAAAGCTTGATAAATAAAAAACCTCTAGACTGCACTGCTAACGACTGAACTGAAAGAACGTAAAGGTTCAACAGCAACCGTATAAACCTATTTAACAGTCATAATTCATTCCAATCGATTTAAGTTGAGTCCATTCAATTTCGAACATTGTTAAATATAATGAAATCAGCTCAAATTGTGCCTTGCTGCAGAGTATTCCTTCGTAACTGAATCCTTTAAATGAAAAAGCCTATTCGCACAAAAATGAACGAATTTATTATTTTGGGGTGTTCTTTGACATTGATGCTATCAAGTTTAATTCTAAATAAACTAATTTATTTGAATTTTAGTTCAACAGAAAATTCACTTAATACCAAAATTTTACGAGCGATACAACAAGTCAATGTGAAGACTTTACGTGGATTATTCACTTATCAGATACTAAAAATTCACTGAATTTCTGTGTAGGCCTGCCAGTCGAAGTTAGAGATAGAGTTCTGGCAGAGGGAAATGATGCGGAGGATGGTATGCCGAAGGTATTTATGCATGTGTCCTTGCACATATATTTATGCGTTGAGTATCAGATAGAATTTATATTCGATTACAATATATTCAACTATTTGCGCTAAGCATTCTTAGGCACCAAAATTTGTATGGATGTATCCATGTGTCACTATGTATGTATTCAGCAGTATGGCTGTGCCACTACGCATATATATATATATGCAGATTTTTGAATTGCTTTTTGTATGCCTTACTATGTTCTATAGTGTAAGCACAGTATACACTTCTATTAGTGGCAGGTAATTATAAGCATTTCAGCGTGTTACATCACCTGCTTTTGTATGCATGTATTACAGAGTGATACGAACCTTCAGTGGATGGTGCAAAAGCAAATGCAGCTCCAGGTCGCGGGTTCGAATCCCTTTGAAACCGATGCACCGAACCAAAAATTATTGAGAATAGCTCGTAATGCACCGTATTACAAGAGAAATCTCCCGCATAAGTGTTCTTTTTACGCAAAAGGCGAATGCAATCGCGGGGATAAATGTCCGTTTTTGTAAGTTTTCTATCTGAAATTAATGAACTGTACTGAACTGAAATATACTACGCTGAACTGAACTGAACTGTAAGTAGTTGGTACGTGTTTAGGCATGGATTTAACTTTTTTTATCCGAAATTCGTGAATCAAATTGAACTGTACCGACATGTTATTTTACAACAACATTATTGTTATTGTCGTTAAAATACATGTTATACTATCATCATGTTTTCACTACTAATGAAATGCAATATAAATTTCTTGTATAAATTTGATTAAAAGATCTTATTATAGGGTTAGCTTATCATGCTAGTTATCTTTATATAAATTTTATCAAACGTTTATTGAGAAGAGAATGAGAAAAAAGTGATACAAGTCAATTTTATAAATCAAATTTTAGAATGTATATTTTCGTATTTGAAATTATAAAAAATAATTTTCATTTTTTTCCATCAATCAAATATGGTATAAATTTTGATGTTGAGCATGCATAGATGTAACTGCCACATTTTTCCACCAATTAGACTTGATATTAATTTCATTCAAAAGTCTGATCAGTCAATTCTATTATTATTTAAATTGCTACATTTTTATCCGCCAATTATATTCAATGTAAATTTCATACATAAATCTGATTGATCAAATTAATTTCTGTGTAGACATGAAATGCCAACGGATAGGACGGATCCTCTTGCTCACCAAAACGTCAAAGATCGGTTTTACGGCAAGGATGATCCAGTTGCTCAAAAGGTGCTTAAAACAATTCTTCTCACAAAGGATATTTACAATGGATTATCATGAGTCTTGAGATGAATTGTAAAAAATCATTAAAATTTTTATAGCTCAATAGAGTTGAGGCGAAATCATGAAAAATTGACTTTATTAATAAAAAGATAAGAAATATAAAAATTAAATCAGGTTGGAATGCTCATATATGAAACATTCTTATATCGTGCATTTATTTGTTTGCAGCTGATTGGTCGAATGTCAAGTACGCAACCATTGTTTCCGCCTAGCGATATCAATATTACAACATTATGGATCGGTGGACTCACTCCAGAAATTGGTGAAAATGACCTGAGAGATAATTTATATAGATATGGAGAAATTGTCAATGTTAGAATCATTTCTGATAAAGGTAAATGAAAATTTTTCTTGCAGTTCGAAATAAAAATCACTGACATTACATGAGGTTCAACATAGAATTCTTCTGGAAAACTGTTCTGTAACTGCTCATTGAGATTCAGACTAGTATACTAGGTAGTATACTATTCTAGTCTACTTCTATATAAACTAAATTGTAACCAATCATAGCTAACGATTTATAACATGCTACAAAAATGTTATATGATGTCTTGCTATGCTTTTCTGTTGCATAAGGTAATAACATGTTGTTCTGTTACTGATTTTTCAGGAATGGCATTCGTTGAATATGCCACAAGGGCAAGTGCTGAATTTGCAGCTGACAGTATTTACCACTCGCTATGCATAAAAAATATTCCTTTACGAGTCAACTGGGCAAGTAAAAAAGAAATTGAGCCTACAGAGGGTGAAAGCATTGAGGACGGTCAAGATAAGACTTATACTACATACACTCTACCTCCCCCACCAGGATTACCGCCAGGGGCAAAACTCCCCGAACTACCCCAACTTCAGGGGTACTTGCCTCCGTCAGC
Organism: Vaucheria bursata; assembly: GCA_032358265.1. Lineage (NCBI taxonomy): Eukaryota > Xanthophyceae > Vaucheriales > Vaucheriaceae > Vaucheria > Vaucheria bursata. The sequence continues at coordinate 14,660 of JAULBW010031154.1, forward strand.
TCCCCCTGGATCTCAGCTTGAGGGGTATTTCCCTCCCTCAGCTCCCCCCGGATCTCAACTTGAGGGGTACTTCCCTACCTCAACCCCCTCTGGACCTCAGGTATATCAGCAGCAACTTTTTGGTCCCCCAGGTACGTTTGTTTTGTATCAAATACTATACTTCCAATTGAAAATCGAATTATTATGCAGTGAAATAAAGCTAGAATTTTTAAATAACTGGCCTTTCACAGAAAAGAATTATTTTTTTCTTGCACATTGAAAATTGTAGTTTTAAAAATTTTTTTGGAAAAACCGATGTTTTGAAACGGTGAAATAAATGAACTTTCATAAAAAAGTATTACATTTGCTTGTGAGCTAAAAATATTTGCATTACCTTTTAATTTTTTGTGTACTTGTAAATTTTAGTAATATGTTTGATATTTAAAAAATTCTGATAGGTTCAATGCCCCCTGGATTACTGTACCCTATGGTACCTGTGCCACCATTTATTCCCCCAATACCCCCTAATATGGGAATTTCTGAGGGGGGGAAACTGGTGTACCCTAGTATGGACCCTAATCGATTAGGTGCAGCACCTAAAATAAGGATTCAGGAAGGTGACAAAAAAATCGGGACTTGAATGTAATAAAAAATCATTTTTTTACTTTTATTTTGTTGTTCTGGAGTGAGGCGTCTATAATGCTGAAAACTTCTGATATAGTGAATTTACTTTTTGCAAATTTTCATATAAGGAATAGATGAAACCCTCATGTTGTGTCAAGTCCAACGTCAGATTTCCGGATGCAATGAATTCGCTTTAGTAAATTCTTACGTAGCAAATAAGCAAAATAAGCAAAATCATCAAAATGTGCAACGTTCGCCTCAGCCATTTTGAAAATAGGGTAGGACGAATTGATTCGGTGGTCCCTATAGATTCGTTATATTTAAAATTCTCTGCAGATCGATTAGTCTGTTCAAAACCAGACTTTGTACGATGCCATTTTAGAAATTGAATTAAGAAGTTTCTATTGGTCCGTTTAGTTCAAAAGTAAAAAAAGCAAATAATTGAACTGTTATACAGTAGGACTAGTACATATAAATTTCAAATGAAGTTTTTCTTGGAGCATTAAAAAGAGATGTACCTATTCTAAAACAGAGATATTAAAAAAGAACTAAAATTAGAAATTTCGAAACTGAAAATGCTAAGAATGACCAGCAGAAGAGTTGTCGACACAAAAGGATGCGTACTCTGAAATTGTGATGACATACAGTGTGCATGTTCAATGTATAATAGAGAAACTTAAGTTCCCAGCAAGATTAGTTGAATCTTGGTTAAGCATTCGGAAATATAATTTTGATGGACTGCTTCTGTAGATGATTAGGGTATGTCCTATACCCGAACGAGGAGTCCTGAACAGTTGCAACGCTTATGGCATGATTATTGCTAGTTATACTTGTTGGTTTGCCCATTATTTCAAGTAATATGCAAAGCAGCCATCTGAGACTCATTATATTGAGATGGTGTGCTAAGAGCATTCATGTCATAATCAGATATGCAGTATTACTTGTTAGAAGAGGCTATTTTGAACTAGAGTAGCAATATTGAAGCTTTTATAGCATTTTACCCAAGAAACTTTAAGCTTTTGAATTAACTCAAAGATTCTTTTTTGTAGCTATCAATTTATTTCATTTGAAATAATTTTATTTGTGCTAACATATTTTTATGTGAGCATGGTAAATTTTTTAACAGTACTCAGAATTTGGGATTTGGATCATATGGTGCACTTAGCAGCTTATAAATTCCACTTGATATCAAACATTTCATGAGAGCCTACCCATTTTAAAAAAAAAATCATCGATTGCACTATGCTTAATTTCCTATATTTAATGAATAGTTTGCTAGGATCACAATATTAAGACAATGTTTCCTATTTGAATCAAATGCTGTCACTTATAATTTGGATAATTGGAAATCTTACTTCCAATCACACAGGTTAAGCTTTCCGAGGATTAGCATTATGTTTAATAGTACAATACATATGCATAAATCCTGTTCTGCTTCTTGCCACAGTATTTTGCCATGTACTAACTCCTGAACATATAGAGATGATCTAACATTGTAATAATGTAGACAAGAGGAAGTGACTGAATACAATGCTTGATTTATTTAAGTATTGTCCAAATCCTGACAAATTGTATTATTCAATTTTCATTTTTAGTATTTAATGTAAATGAAGTATTTATAATATGAATGAGATGGCCAAACTATCAGAAGTACATGTTTCAATGAACTCGAAGTACGAATGAAGTATACAGCTGGTAATTTTTCAAACATGCGTTAACTATGAGGACAAGTAGTTAAAATATTGTCAGATTTTGATGCAAATATTTTCATCATTATTACCTAGATATTATTTAACTTGTTAATTGATATGGGCTTCTCGAATTTGAAAATTCGGTATTTTCTAAGAAAAATATTTTCAAAAAAATATATTTTCAATGAATATTTTAACATGCTCAATTTTGCTTACATTGTTTGTAACATCAAGATATTTTAATTCAACATGATTTATACTTTAGACAAACTTGTTCTATGTAAATACATTGAAACTATGCAGCTATATATTATGTATACATAATATTTTCAGAATACAATATTTTCCTAATGCAAATTTAGCATACTATATTGAAAATTTTTTTTGAATTAGAACAAGGTAACATTTGAAACAATATGAATAAAGATTATTGGATTTAAGGTTTTTTCCACAAAATATTTGGAGAAGCATAATAGACTTAAAAAAGTATATTGATTTATAATATGCAATTATATTTATAAGGAATAATGCATAGCTTGGTGTTACCAATATGATAAATTTATGAACGCAATAAACATTAATTTTTATTTATTGATCTTGGGTATTTAATCGGAAATGAATAGTATATTAGATATGTGCTCTTGTACTTAAAGAAATTAGTTGTATGCCACATATTTTCATAATTATATTTCATTTGATATATCATATTTTTATTTTTCATCGAATAATTGATTAAATTTGTATCTAGCTAATAGCCGCTATTGTTAAAAAATATAAGAATTTTGAGTAGAATTTGAATAGGATTTTATATCATTTTGTATTGGTAGTAAAAAAACTTTTGTAACAGAAAAGCATGACAACAATTTAAATAGTCATTAAACTGAATAATAAAAAATTAAAATGTTTCGTAGACTCATAGTATTTTTTTGTATATTTTTTTTCAATCTTTTTACATTTGACTTTCTGTCTGTTGCTTTGATTGATAATTTTCCATGAAGTGTTGAACAAACAATAATAATATGACATTTGAACTTTTGACATTTTAAAACGTGCCAAATATATTTCAACTTAACCTTTCGTAGATTCATCTTGTCTTTTCAAATTTATTCTTTTGCAAACTTTCCACAATAAGTATCTGATATATGCATTAATATCAAACCAAGCATATAAATCATGAGATTTAATATGCACTTTCAATGTCTTGTTCTTGATCAAATCTCACAAAGTTGAATCCTAAGAGTTCTTCCTCGTACGCATTAACAGAGTCGTTTCCGGGGCCGTCCGGATGTTCACCCCACTTCGGAAACTGAAAGTACAAAAAATATTAATGTCATGTTTAAAATTCGGATAAGCCACTCAAAGTATGCAGTTTAATATGAATCTCGTATACTGGCCATCACTAATCTAGTATACAAGTTGAATATGCAGGTGGGACAACCATCTAATTCTCAATTTTTAACAACCACCAAATTTTAAATTCTTAAACTTCGGATATAGCAAATTCGCTTATAGTGAATAAGTAAAAAAATCAAATTGTGCCAAGTTCAGCTGCAAATTTTGTATATCCGAAGTTTGCTTTAATATTGATTCCTATTTATTGTATGCAGTTACTTTATCACTGTTAACAACACTATATCATGCTGCGTAGAGACAAAAAACGAAAATTGCCAGTAAAAAAATACCTGACAAGTAAAATCTTCGTCAAAATTATTGCAGAGACTTGGGCCAGGATCATCTGGTATAATTGGAGGGACCAATTTTTTCTCCAGCAAGGAAACCCAGTCCATTTCTTTAAAGAAACTGTGGTATTTCACAGAGTCCCACGAGTTACTCTCAAGAGAAGATCCGAGTCTAAAAAAATTGTTGGCATATTGGCAATCAAATATTTCAAGAAATTATAAATATATAAGTGAATGATTAAAAGTTTCGGATTCAAGCAAATCAAAATGATTTTCAGCTGATAGATTTAAATGATAAGAATCTGGTGAAACAGTTGAACATCTAATATAATCATATTATCCGTTATCAAACCTGTTATTTTCATTAATGTTAAGCAATGCATTAATCAAAGGTTTGGCTTTGTCCGGCACAGAGGAGGGAAAAGCAAAATTTCCACTCAAAATATTGTCCCTTATGACTTTTCGAGGTTTACGGGGAAGCCAAAAAGGCGAACGTCCTGCATATAACTCGAATAGAAAGCACCCAAACTGCCAAAAGTCAACTGAATAAGAATAGGGTATTCGGAGGACCATTTCGGGAGCTAAGTAAGCCTAAAGTAAAACATGGACATGAATTTAAAATGGCAGAAGAGAAATATCAATGTGCACGCATGTCCGCATTGATATCGATAACGTATACAACTAAACCTGCTAAGTTGAACACCTCTTTAATCAATCAAAAGCTTCATAACTTTGCCAGATATATTTATAAAAAAAATTTAAAACTGATCGACATCATTCTAACGTTACGTACTGGAAAAAATTGATTATTGGTAAAAACCTCTATAACTCGAACACCTGATTTAACCGAACAACTTGTCATCCACCACGAAGTGTTTGACTGAACAGGTTTCACTGTAAATGTATATATATGATAAACTTTGGATAAAACGAATCCATAAGGAAAAGTTCGCTATATCCGAAAATCTGAAACTAAACTCGGAACAATAAAATCTATAAAATCCATCAAAAATTCTGGAAGATTAATTTCAAGGCTTTATTGGAGCGAATTTTTTATATCCCAAGTTTATTGTACATGCAATTGATATTGTTTTCAGTACCAGTTAAAAGAATGTATCGGATCAGAGAAAACATCATACACCAACAGATGAAATCGGTGGAGCATTAAATAATTGAATATATCATTGAGTAGACCATTGATTTATAGAATGTATCTAAAATACTGAATAAAAAAATCAGTTCATGTACACATGTCTTGGCATATATATATAAAGCAATTTAAACATCAAAATACGTTCCTAAGAAATTATTGCCAAATGCCTATATACGTAAATATCTTTACCTCAGTTCCGCAGAAACTCGTCGTCCTGCCTCCTTTTTCAGTGAGCATCTTTGCTAATCCCAAATCAGCTACTTTAATATGCCCAGAACTATCAAGGAGCACATTCTCAGGCTTAAGATCGCGGTACACAACATTATGTTTGTGAAGGTGCTCTAGAGCAAGTAAAACCTGCAAAAACATGAACATATATTTAAATATCCATATATATGTCAAACAGGCCTATATTAGCCTGTAGAACACAATGAAAACCTCCCAAGTTGGACACTTTATAGTTAGGTACTCAAATGTTCAACTTAAAGAGGCATTCAAATAATTTATCAGAAAAGCAGTCATCTTGTTTGCTGCCTAGCCTACTAAAGTGTCCGACTTTAGAAGTTTCATTGCATGCATAAATATTTGAACACAGATAATACTTCAATTAACGCGCTTCTTGAACAAATGCGATTTGGAATGAACTAACTTAAAATTTCACATCATTATATTCAATTATTATTGTCAAGCAGCTTAAAATTGGCATGCAAACTGATTTGCATAATTTCGATAAGTACAATTCAAATTTTCCTAGATATTCAAAAATTCAATAAAAGTAGTGGTCAGCACTAAATTGCTTTTACAGTTTTAGAACAATGCTTACGTCACTCACATGATAATAAATGTCATCATACTAAGTGATACATATAAATACATCAAAAAGATATATATATGGAGTGGTTTTTGCTTAAAGCCGACTACAATTTTCAAATAATGTATAGTTGAAAATCATCAAAACAGGAATGTACAAAAAACACACCTCAGCTGCATAAAAAGGGGTCATTTGATTGCGTTGGTCCCTGTACAACCTCCAGTGCCTAAGAAAACAATAAAAGTTTTAGTTCTATGATATGGTACTCAGGCAATATGTCAAAAGTAATTTTGTCATGTTAAAATTTTTATTGACTAGAACTGCATTTACCATCATTTTTGAAAAGTTAAAAGTTCAAAACAATTTGGTGGCAGTCAGTACACCAGAATAAAAACTTCCTATCTAAAAATAAATTAAATTGAACACCTATGTTTTATGTTCAAACAGTTTCTGTTGTCTTTATACTCGATTCAAAATATTAACATCAAAATGGGCTTTGAAGCCGATAATATTTAAACAGTATACAAGAGATATATTCGTGATTAACCATTCAAATAGGTAATAGCCGATTGTTCCAATGAAACAGAACAATAATAACGAGATATTTATATAGGGCTACAAAGCCAGATAACAATTACTTAATGCAGGTCATTTAGGCTGTCAAGATAAAATTATGACCCATATGAGAACTGAACCATTTTGATAAAATTTTATGAGTAAAAAACTGTATTCGTGCAATTTGATTCTGACCTGAACAAGTCACCGCCATTCATAAAGTCAAGCGCATAGTAGAGAAATCTTCCTGATCTGTAAAACAACATAAATATTATTGAGTTCTTACAAAAGTATCATACAATACATATAAATGTAAATAGATGAACATTTCAACATGAGAAAGGTGCTGGTTATGCATGTAGCCGTAAAACTATATCCTAATTCACAAAGAATCCCGTTCATACACCCATTTAAAATTTACAAAACTACATTGCAGATACAATAATTCATAACGTATACGACACAAATTACGCCATAGATACCTTGACAGATACGAGCCTACTAGTAAAGTACAGCATAGACAGACAGACAAGACAAATGATAGATAAGTATGCATACATACCTGAAAGCATACTGCATGTTAACGAGAAACTCATGTGGCGGTACAGCTTCCATAATTAATCGCTCATTCTGCACATGGCTAATATTAGTCTTTGAACTCAAGGCTACTTCTTTAAGAGCGAGTAGTTCCACGCTGAAAAATACACGCAAAAAATTTATAATAGTGTCTTTTGGAAATATTTTAAATTTTGAATATGACTGGTAATTTATGGAACTTCGATATACTTTCTGGAAGCTATCATGTATACATTCTGCTATTATATTCTAATATATATATATATAAATACATAGTCATGCGTACACGTCTGCACCCATTTTCACAACATAAAAATCTCAACAGTATATGGCACGAATGCATACCTATTGGCCTCCGACAGAGGAATCTTTATTTGTTTTCTAGCAGCTACTATTCCACTATTTTTCTTTGCCAAGAAAACTTTACCCCATTGTCCTCGACCTACCTGCATGCGAAGAAAACAACGTACATGAGCTATGAAACTTTTTTGCTTAGAATAAATTCAAAAAAAGAACAATAATCCAGAAGTATTTGAATTTCGACTGAACCTGTATGTAGAGCGAGGTAGAGCACATAACTCAGGGACACATGATCAAAATCAATTAGTAATGTTCACTGTTAATAGATTCTAAACTAATTGTCCTCATAGTTTGTAAGCAGATGAGGTGATGACAGTTCATGAAAGAGATCAGAAAATAACCATTAAAAGATTAGAAAATAACATTTCATAATCCTGATCCAGTTCATAATTAAGTCTACAGCTTAAGATGACAGTTAAAATACTTATAGTTTAAACCATTGCAGCCAGGTAAAAATATAGTAGAAAAATCATAATTTCACTAACCGTCTTGATTAGTTCGAAATTTTCCCTTCGTACACCCTTTGAGGCCATTTCGATTCCTTTGATCCACTTTATCCTGTTATCGAACCAGCAATAAAGTGAAAAAAAACACATTCATATACATGTACAGATCATTTGAAGTGCACAAATATTTATGTATACTTGAGAACAAGCGTATGAATCTATGCTCGAATACACTTTATATATATAAATGTATTGATAGTAGTGAGCAGTTGTGTCAGAAAGCATTCTTTAGAATATAAACATTTTTACTTTTTGGAATTTCTTCTAGTCCCTTGAATAATGGGCACCTTATTAAGTTGGACATTTAAACAAATAAGGCACTTCTACTGAGGTCTCGAAAATTTGCTGATGAATGAAAAGTAGCACTGAATTTTTGTTTGCTTACATGAAAGGAATAATTTTTTTCACTTTTTAAGTGACTCTGAACTCTCATTCAAGACACATTTTCACGGACAGCCCAGAAACCTTAGAACTTAATGAAGTGTCCAACTTAGGAGGTTTCACTGTTAATCTGCTTACTTACGTCCTACGTATTATATCTATTTCTAGTACTAAAAAAGCACGGAAAAGTTGACCAACGCACCTCATCTGCTCAGATTCTGCACACAAGTTTATAGATTCGTTTTCTCCACTATTCATTTCACTCGAAAACGTGATTTTGAAAGGAAAAAATTTGGACTTTTCGTCTGTTTTGACTGCAGTGACCTTTGAGCCTGTTAGCTCAAACACGCAATTCCAGTTTCCACCGCGACTGTCATCAGTAGCAGACTACACCAAATAACACAAAAAATACTGAGAAGAAGGCACTGGAAGTTATTTATGATAAATTTATCCATCTCTATGGGATACGCGTAGAAGAATAATTTAAATGTCCCTAATAACAGTTCTTTTTCATATATATTCACTATCACACCAGTAGAACATGTCTAGTACAGATACTTGATTTATCATATCAATTATATCATCAACTATGGAGGTGCAGCAAATCGATTAATCTTTACCATGCCTTCTATTTCAATACTGCATATACTACCGCCTATAGGCCAAGTTTGTTCGATTTCGTGCTAGCTATATCTAGTTCTAGTACATGTTTGCATTAGTGCCTACTAGTGCAGTATATAATCTAGTACACTAGCAATTTACTTGGATATGCGATTATAGAATAAGCTCCTATAACATAATCAAGTTAAAGTATAACTATGCACTTCATTCTAAAACATCATGCTACCATCTTATTACCTTTCTTTCTGAGCTCTGCTGTTGCTACATGAACTGATCTCTTTTAAAAATAATAAAGACATACTAGTCATACGTACCGAAAGATTCCCAACGCTTAATGAAGTGCTATTTCGATCTAAATCGGCTACAGTTGCTCGTGAAAAAATTGCATCTAGTAATCCGATGGATGGCGTTTGATGATGCATGCGTCGTTTATATAAAATCAGCATGGTAGAGCGAATTTCGAAAACATCGCTCTCTGGTCGCCACATTCGTGTATAGCGGGTACGTCGACGTAAATTTCCTCGGCACATGGGCGACATACGTGCTAACAAACCCTGGACTTTAAGTGGTGCTCCTGGACCTAGAAAATAGTGAAGATGAAACAAAATCCAATATAGTTAATGACGTTAACAGCGTTATAGTGTTAACCCCATTATATTATAGTGTCTAAGGAATGTAACGCATGATGTTAACTTTAATTTAGTACAAAAATGGCATTTGTAATAGTCAAGTAAATACATATAGTGGTAATATTAACAGTGTTATAAAAATCTAGCATAAATATTAATACTATGTACTAACAGTGTTGGATGAAGTTAACTTTACATAGCCACAAAACAGTTCGTTTCGACACATCTCAACAGCATTGGAGCAATATAATTAAAGAGCAGTTTTTATTGTGCTTTTTTCGGGACATTTCCTACTTTCTCATTGATTGCTCTACTCTTGAACAGGGCCACCAATTTTAATTGGATAAAAGTCCAATGTAAGAGGTAGAAATTTTACTTTTGCATCATAAGACTACTCTGTTTATGAGGTTCAGTCATTATTGTTGGCTCGTGCCGGTTGCCCTGGTCAATGGCAGAATAACCCGTGGAAAAATTAGCGAATCTCCCTCTTTGGAGATATATTTGTTACACAGGTTGGGATTTTCTTAGAGATCTTAAATATTTCAATGTCGGTTGGATTAAAACTCAAAGTATGCGGCTGCATAGGTCAACAACATCTTCTTGCTAGCATGTTATTAAATTTAAAAAAAGCTATGCGTTCTGAGATAAAAATCTAACAGAAGCATCAGATAAGGGCTGCAAACAAGCACACTACTGCAGTATCAATAATTAGAGTTAAAGAAATTCAGTCTTACGGCAATATTACTCTATAGAATATCGAATTTTTGGAATAAAACTAAAATGTGCAATATAATAATGAGCAATCAGTGACTTTTGGCTACTCGGTAGTTGGGAAGGTAAAGAAAACTAATTGTGTACTACCAGTGGATATGTAAAGTATGCATCGTGGTAGATGTCGACACTTTTTCTAGAATTATATCCCCGACGAAAGGTTAAAGTTAAAAAAAAATACATGCAAAAAATAATCTGCTTTGGATGGATGTAAACAAAAATTAGTGGGATCTCTCGTATGGAAAAAATACGGGGTAGAGGTAGAAAAACTGTACTATTGCAGAGTGTTCTATTCGAGGAGGTGAAGTTTTACAGATTCTACAGTTCAATCAATTATAATGATGGCACGCATATTTCAATTACTACTTTGTCATAGAATAGAAATCGGTATTACCACCAATACAGAGAGCATTTAATATATGTATAAATATATGTTAACAAAAATTAAGACACATTTTGCTTGCAAAGCTTGTTACATCACTGCTTACTGTGCTGGAAATTTGCTTTCGGAAGGATAAATATTTACATATTTTAGAAGAATAAATAGTGTAAAAGAGTTGACAATTTTTCTGTAGAATATTATGTTGCAGTAGATTTTTGGCTGTCTACTGACATAGAAGCTGGAAGATTTCGCAGAGGCTTTAACATTTAGTATTTATGCGAAGTGACTGATAAATATCGAAAGAAATCTTTAGGATAATAACACAACAAAACTTTGCAGATATCGCTAAAACATTAGCAAATAAAAACTCTTAATCTCAAATAACTATGGTGAGGCCATGTCTTGCAGGTCAATGATTTAGTGATAATTTCATGCATTAGTAACTTTTGCGGAGAGTGGCAGGGTTTCCACCGAACAGCGGACATGTTCTAATCCATATTAGGGTTATCTTAAAAATTAATAGCTCATATATACTTTAATATTGTTTCACTTGAGTAGTAGGAATAGAGCAGATTATTTTGTATAATGTTACTGAAATATGTTACTTATTTTGAATGTTTTAAATCATTTCATTCAACATGAACATAATGCTCTGAAAAACACTAAAATTCAGCCTTCTGACACACTATTTAAATATAATCAAGCCTGCCAAGAAAAAGCTCAATAATCTCGAAACTTTTATATAAGCTGCATTGGTTCATATAATTCTACAGTTTCAATGTACATATAGTGCCATTTGAAATACGATGTAAAAGGTAAATAGTACAGAAGAGGACATCATAGGTATCGAAACTCAAACAAATGCCTTACTAACTTTTCAGTTATTAACAGATTCCAAATAGATTGAAAAGCTTGGTGAAAGATCACTGTATTTTTTCACTGGAAATAGTCGTCGTGTTGAATTGAAAAAAGGTTAAAGTTAGCGAAGGAAAAAAAAACTCACCTGGTGTATTATTTTGCATGTCTGATGATCGCTCCTGAGTAGAGAACACCTTCTTAGAACTGCTTTTACCAGATAAAAATGTGGAGATGAAGCTTAGATCAGACGAAAAATCGCCCATTTACTCGATCTTTAAAGATTTATCGCTGCGAATGCAGTTAGAACACAAATGAGAATTGTACGAAACACCAAAAGTAAAGAAGTCTTACAAGTACGGTCTAATCAACGATGAGGATTAGAACCAATTTCAATTCGAGCGATATGAGTTACCTCCTCTGAGAAGAAATTCCGACAATTAGGTCTTTAACTTCAAGGAGAGAGATAGAATCGCTCAGCCTGCAATGACCAAATTTATACTCTCTACAAGCCAAGAACTTACGTGAAGATGGAAAAGGTTTTTAACCAAATATATTCAGAATATTTAAGCTCTATGAACACGTAGTATAAGCTAGATCAGCCGCATTATTAAATTACAAGAACTACTTCAACAAAGCGGAAGAACGTCTCTTCAGTCTCTGTGTCATAATTACTTTGTGAGCGGTAAGAAATATGCGGAACCTCAAAACAATTCTAAAAATAGCAATTCGTGTCTTTCTCGTTGCAATCGGCTCTTCATGAAATTTTTAGCACCCTTTAACTAAATTTATTCACATTTCTAAACCGTTGGTTAATATTTTCTGGTCAGTTTGTGAGTTTTTTAAGTAAGAGCGACCTTTCAGATATTTTAAAAGGCCACTTGGTTCCAAGTAAGAGAATTTTTACCATGTCAGTTTCAGGGCCTCGAAAAATCAGTGCGTAACAAATAATTCAATTACCATTTGTTCATGTAAGCAAAACTAATTCACATTGAAGCAATCTACCTTGTTGTGACGCGTGACAGGAGCAATGAAGACCTAGAAGGACAGTATTGCCTAATGAGTCACAATTGTTATTTTCGAATGAAAGTGAGTCATATTTATTTTTGGTAGAAAAAATTCGCAATCTTTTGTAGCATATCTATTCAGTGAATGCCAAAGAAAACGGATAAAGAAAATAACTGTAATCAAGGATTTTATAGACGTCACTTTTTTCATACAATTTATTTTAAAATTTATGTAACTTTCTCTTACCTGAATTGACCGAGAGAGTAAAATGTTCTGATAACATATATACTGAATGCATGTTGAGTGGTAATTTTGCCTCTTTCGAAATTTTTTAACGTATACTAGAACTGTTCTTTAAGATATTGAACCCAGTAGCGTTCTGCAATATATACGATTTACGCAGCTTCGAAACTGTTCTCTCGATCATATTTTAGCGATAAAAGAACAATAGAATTACAGGACAATATTTATCGCAAATTTTATAAGAGAGACATAGGTTACGGAGGCTCAAATCCTCTTTGATGTTTTCATCATATTGTACAGTAGTAGGAAGTATTGACAGCTGGCAGTAAATTCCACTACCAACAATATCATGAAGAATTCTTGGAACACTATTGGTTCGTGAGTTGCAACTACATTTTCAAATAAAAGCCAGTCTTTTTCTATTAAAAATTTGCACTCATTGATGCAAGCGTATTCGTGAGTCAGTACTTTAGGGAGTTGAAGGTGGTCCTATTAGCCCTAACCCCAAAGTGGTGGATAGATATCTATACTGCCTATAGAAATATGTCTCAAACGAAAGGCCAGAAATACGGGAAAAGGCACAATGGACTATTCCTGTCATAGGTACAAGCAAATTTAGTACAATGCTTCATTCGCGACAAAATTTCAGGGGTCGAGGTAGAAAAAAAAGTAATCCTGCTAAACCCTAAAATAACTTGAGAAAATATGAATTCTATATTTGGGTCCAAAACTTCTTCACCATTAAATAATGCAATAGAACGTAAGTGAGTAATTTAAGCTGTCAGTTATGCTTGTTGTTACTGTGAGTAACATCTTCACGGGTAACATCCAGTAACATATCTTAAAGAATGCAAGTGTAAAGGAAATCCAGTAATACTTCAGTAATAGTAAGATTCAAATTCTGTCCATCCAGTAGCAAGACTAGATACAGTAATATTACCAGTAACAATAACATTATAAAATTTAATTGCCAATATCGATATCAATGTCAGCAGTAGAAGCAGCTCTTATCAACTTCAATATATTTTATATGCATAACTAAAGGTTACAATATTTTTCATCAATCTTCATTATTATTTAATGAAGCAATAAAAAAATTGAACTCAGTCTGGATTTTGAACAATGTATAATTTATATCTTGCTTCTGAAAGTATCAGAGAAAAGTTTAGATATCCTAGTGCTTAAAACTGTTACAATGTTGATACCATGCTTTTCTCGGATCCAGCAAAAAAGGTAACCTAGAATCAAAATCTTTTAGCATGCCAACTTTTCCATTGAGATCAAGTTCCTTGTTTCTATACAGAGAAATGCTTCATGCATGCATATTTAGTTGAAGATAGTAACCCTACTAAAAGATTGGAACAGGATTCAGTAAGTCTTGTTCAAAAACTACTTTTGCATGCAGCCTGAAAATTATATATTCAAATTTTGCAACACTGTGGACAATGGATTCTTTATCCAAGTAAAATATGGAAATGTCAAGAAATTTTATGAAAACTTATGAGAATGTGTTCAGGTTAGAGATGAAAGTATTCATGTTGAAGAAGTTTATTAGAACTAAATGAGGAGTGTAAGTTCTAAAAATCATTCAACAGACAGATGTTCAGGTAAAAGCAATTTCGGTATAGCAGGTTTAGCTGTAGTTTTGAAATGGAGAGGTGAGGTGAGCAGACTCCCCTCCCCTCATCAGAAATTTAGATATTTTTCTGTCAAAACAAATTTTTTAAGAGAAAAGCACTTGAAACATAAATTATAGGTTAGTATTCAATGACTTCTATTCTTTACATATGTCATCACTTGAACATATAAAGAAAACTAACATTAATGCAGCAAAGTAAAAGCTTTTCTAAGATGTGATTATTGAACTTTAACAGAAAGCCCAATGGATAAATATTACCCAAATAGCATGGTATGATATGGCAAGATTGAAAAAAAAGCAGAAGACAGAAGAAAATGTGAACTACAGTAAATGACAGATGCTAGAAAAACATGAGCTAGTAGTGCAACGTTTGAAATGCTAGCAATTTCAACTTATCTTTATTTGTACCTTTAGATTTTCAAACTAGGAAGTAAAAATTTCTCTTTCAAAGCATATTTTTCTGAAAATTTCAAACCAAAAATTACAGTTTGGAAGTGAAATGGGCATAACGGTTTTCAAAAATACTTGTCAAAAATAAGAAATATGTGATAAAAGTGATCCTTGACAAACATTTAGTTTATTACAACTTACATATGAACTTAGAAGCATAATAAAAGACTGTAATTCTATAGAAAGTATTGTATTTTGTTCGAATATATTAATGAGTTTGCATTGTTTACATTGACTTAGTAACTTTACTAGAGACATGCACTGAGAACGCTCCTTCTTTGATTTTCTACCAAGCTTTGCCAAGTAAGTCCAGTTCATTTTTGGCAAAATTTCCACTCTTAAAGTTGTTGGCTAGGGAAACTCTTTAGGTGCACAATGGAAAAATTAATTTCCTGATGTAGCCCCAAAATAGAATGTTGAAGAAACCCTACGGGTTAGGCATAAGGTTAGTTAATAAGTAGAACAAATTAAAGAGCAACAG
This sequence comes from Vaucheria bursata, assembly GCA_032358265.1. Taxonomy (NCBI): domain Eukaryota; class Xanthophyceae; order Vaucheriales; family Vaucheriaceae; genus Vaucheria; species Vaucheria bursata. The sequence continues at coordinate 30,054 of JAULBW010031154.1, forward strand.
CTGAATCTGAAAGGATTTTTCAACATCATTATGGCTGCGATAGGAATCTACGGAAAAATAGCAATACCAAAAAAAACAGTTTTGAAAAAACTTGGGAGGAAGCGGAGTTCCACATGATGGAACAATCAGACATTGAATGCAATGCAGTAGGATTTACATTTGTCTCCAATTTTCGAGGCCTAGCTCAAGCGGTTCAATGCCTTCACCTTTTTGAAAAGGTTTAATAAGAATGTAGTTTTCTTGAAAATACGCCTTTAGTTAACTGTGCATGTTTTTAGCATATATCTTTCATAACAGTATGGTGAATGAAATATTTGTGGTAAAAGTACGAATCAATTGTTTGAAAGAGATTAACCACGTTATATGAAATATTTAACCATGTTATTTGAAAAATTTAACCGTATTATTTGAAATATTATCAGTAGTTTTCTTCGAAATTTTCATCAATAGAGAAACATAGCTAATTCGTGAGTTGTATCATCCAAAGCATGCTAATCAAGATATAACTAACAGCATACAGCATGATGTTCGATACAATACTTCAAGTAAAGCAACCAAAAAAGAAAAACAATTTACTGAATCAAAAATATTTCCATGGTTTTTCCTAAAATTGTTGGTGGCAGAAAATTTTTTTTACTCAAAATTAGTAATTTTTTAGATTCAAAACATATATAAAATGTTGATAAGAATTATTGTCAACTTTGGATATAACGAATTCCCTTTCAGCTAATTTTCACATAGAACGAAAAACAAAAAGTTATTTTCTATTTTTTCTGTCTCCGGAATTACCGTCTTGAACAAAAGGTCAGAAATATACTAAAAAAATCTTTTTTTCAGAATTAGTGTACTCATATTGCATGACCTTTCATTCGTAATAAATTTTGGGGGCAGTGTAGACACAATAATATGGATGGACCCAGAAAATAGGTGTTTAAAAGAGGATGAAAAGGCAATGAAAGCTTCCAAAAATTAAAAAAAGACGAAAAACTGCTCTTTCTGAAAAGAGGAGGAAATTGGTTCTTTGACAATACGATCATGAATTACACAAAAAACTCGAAAACAAGTCCCCTTAGACTAGGAAAAACTCCTAATTTCAGTTATCATCTCCATCTAGAAGGTCTACCATAGATCGAGGATGAACAGGCACACGAGCTGGATTCTGATTGGCTAATAAAAGGCTAGATTTGTCGACGTACGTAAATCCTTCGAATGTATGGTCATTTTGGCTTTGGCTTAGAGAATTGGACTGACTTTGAGAAACACGACCTGACGAATTATTGCTCTGTACAGTGCATCTGCTAAATTCTAAAAAAAAGTCTTAATGAAAAAATAAACTATTCTATATTTTAGATAAGGGATCAGTTTAAAAAAATGTAACCTAATTTATTGAATGTGCAAGAATGCATCAGTTAGTTTCATTGCATGTATCACTATGCATACATTCCCATGAATCTGTATACAACATTACATACAGTTGATACTCAAAATAACTGACACTGTCAGTTAAACCGAAAACTATCACAGTTAATCGAATGTATCGGATTAGAAATATCAATATAAGCGAACAAACGGAGGTCGGAGGAGCGGTAAAGCTATCGAATAATAGAATATATCATTTTGTGGACAATTGTTTCATGGAATATCCCCTGCATACAATTTTCATGCATATCTGAAAATTGGCAGTCTGGCTATTTTGACACAAATCTCTCCTTAGATACAAATATATAATTTTTCTCCAAAAATCTGTCGCTCAACTTAGACGTATCATGGCATTTACGAATTAAAAGTGAAAACTCGTTGACATTAAATTCGTTGTTATCTTCCAAGTTTAACGTATACATAAACATATGACACTGTATACAGACATGTGCATGAACACCATACCTCTATCACTGGGGCTGAAAATCGGCATGCTGGTGAATTCAACATCAAACTGACTTGTGTCGACGCTACCGTACACAGTTGGAATCCAGGGGGGTCTTAGTTCTCTACGAATCATCCGATCCCAGTCGATACTCACGAAGAATATATGCCTTTTCACCTACATTAAGACACGCATAAAATTATCAACTGAATAGAACGCACATTCGACGATTGATAGTAATACATAGATATATTTGATGATTCATAGTCATACATGCAAACGAACATCCAGATATTTACATCTACATACTCAACAAATTCGTTTTCAATATATTTTAATTTAATTTCAAGAAATCAAGTTACTGCCCAAGTTCAGCTTCAATTTCGGATATAGCAAATTTATTCGTTATATCCGAAAAATTCATTATACCAAAGGCGCTCATCAGAATCCTAGCCTACATAAACTGTGCGTCTCCTAAAAATTTGCAATAATTTGTGCTCTATAAATCTAATGTTCTTTTGTTACTAAAATGTGACCAAATGAACAGTTATGCAGTCACTTAAGTTACATGTATTGATACGTCATTAGAGTCAATGTTATAGCCAAATTTTACAAAATATAATTTAAAAAATCCGTAAAATAAATATTCATATGCCAAAAAACATATATATATATATATACATTTTTTTAATCTCAATATAGTTGAATCTATCAAATTGCACATCATCGATGGATGCATTTACTACTAGCACTAGTCATTCATTATATTACATACTAGTTCATATAAATACTGACTAGTTGACTAGTATAGTTGCCTTTATTGAATTATAACCATTGAAATTGTTCTAAAGCAATCAGTGGAAGACACATCGTAATTGGTTCACAATTAATATCTTTCTGCATGCTTCCTTTGTAAGAAATTTAAATATTTTTTTAAATTATATTTTTGTAACAGAGTGAATCAGAATTTACCGCCATTTGAAGAGATGACATTGGACAGGTTTTACTATATGATACCTAAAATTGGATATGATTGGTCGAAAAAACTTTTCACCTCGCTAGAATCTTCCGTACTACTCCCTAGTCTTGCAGCTGGATCCCTCGTTAGTAATCCATGAAGTATACTTTGAGCCGGTTCACTTAGCGATCTGTATAGATCAGTTCAATTAATAAAACTCAAATAGCAATTTTGTATTTGAAACAGTTCAAGTCTCAAATGACAATTATGAGCTGGTTCATTTAGAAATTTGAACAGTTTAGTAATTTATAAAGTTCAGTTCAGCCCGGTTTGGTAAAAAACACTCAAATCATAGACTCGTATACATATCAGTTCATATCCAATCAAATTATTTTTACCTGTGTAACAATAACAACGATATATTGAGTTGAACCATTTATTTTGGATTGAACTGTTTCAATAAATATTACCAACATTCTAATATTTTTACCTTGGATACGACAGTTGGCCACATCGTATTTTTTCAAATAATTTCTCTCTATCTCGACAATAAAATGGGGGCAGGCCTAAAAATTAATAAAACTTTTATTAGCATCACGAATTTATGTGCGTGCAAGTATGCAAATATGTATATTTACATGTAATTATGTATACATGTATCTAGATCAATTTATATAAATATCTAAGTACGCATAATTTATCTGCATGTACCTGTATATTATCAGTATATGAACTAATTAGTATACGAAAGAATTCAAAAATACTAAAATTCCATGGAAATTAAACGCATAAAAGTATTCCAAACAGTAAACTATAAGTATATTAGAAACATGGTAGCTACGTGGTTTCAAATTTCCTCTATGGCTTGCATCTATTCCTCTAAAAAAACTAAATTTCCATGGAAATCTAAAATCTTTCATAAAATTAGTAACCAGTAAAGATAGTTACAGGACAGAAAGAAGATTGAAAACTTCATTATCAAGTGTTCAAATGTCTCGTTTGAGGAGGTGTCCAAATATACAAGAGATATCAGCAATTTGAAACAATGGCCATCATCTTAGCTATCCACCTAACTAAGATGTGTCTGGAGATAGGAGGTGTCCGACTTGGGGGGTTTCACTGTAGATACTTGTACTTTAACATAAAACTGTTCTGAAACTGTATATTTATATAATGGCTAGTATACTAGATTGTGTACTGTACTAGTCTGCATCAATATGAAACACACTAAAATTCCACGAAGTTCCAGTATCGGTAAGTATTTTAAAAAAAATACCACTAGTATACCAAGTATTCCTTTTGTTCTGGGTCCTTAAAATTGAAAGAAATACAGTTAGTATACCCATTATTCTTTTGTACTGGGTAAAAAACAAAAAAATTAAATTTCCATGGAATTTCAGCACCTGTCAGCATTTCATATAACAATGCTCCAAGGCTCCACCAATCCACAGCTCTGCCGTGACCTTGTCTATTGAGAATTTCGGGTGCAAGATATTCTGGCGTGCCGCAGAAAGAATGAGCTCCGCTAGTATTATTTGTTATGCCTTCTTTGGATAACCCGAAGTCTGTTAACCTAACGTGACCCTCACCGTCCAGTAACACATTCTCTGGCTTCAAATCTCTGTAAAAAGGTGAACGTATACATAAGAACATATGCACAATTATTCATAAAAATTATGTATATTAATGAAATAGGCATGCATGCATGTATGTTGAAATATATACAAACAACTACAAAGTAGCTTACACATAATTATAAATGCAAATATACACGTATATGTATATTTGCACGTATGTATACACGTATATGTATATTTGCGCGCATGTATACACGTAAATGCATATTTGCGCATAAATATACACGTATATGCATATTTGCGCATAAATATACACGTAAATGCATATTTGCGCATAAATATACACGTATATGTATATTTGCGCGCATGTATACACGTATATGCATATTTGCGCATGTATACATACAAACATATCCACTTGCAAAATATAAAAAAACCATGAAATTATCATATGCACATGTAATTGTTGGAGTCCTACATACAGACAGACTAATGCATATACGCATTAAAGCAAAATTTGAGAAATCAACAAAAGGACTGTACATACAGACAACTCGCTGAACAGAATCCTAGCCTACATAACCCAAGTATCTCCTTAAAACTTGCAACTACAAGTGTTCTTAAATCAACTAATCTTTCATTGCTAAAACATGATGAAAGGAATAGTTTCGAAGCCACGTAAATTGCATACATAGTAGAACGCTATTAGATCTAATACATATTAATCGATAATAAAAAGAGTAATTGAATATACAAATATATATATATATATGTGCGTTTTTTTACCTATAAACGATATCTAACTTATGAACATGCTCCAAAGCAAGAGCTATCTCAGCTGCATAAAACTACGCAAAAATTACAAATATATAAGTTAAAAAATCTTCATTAACATTCATATAACAATGAAAATATCCTGTTTCCACTAATTAAAACTACAATATTATTCACTAATAAAAAAACTGAAAAAATTTCCCAGGAAATCCAAAGAAATATCACTATAAATTTCATTAACCTTCATTTACATGGCTACTTTAGAAAAAAGCGACAATATAAAAACTTTCACAGAAAATTTCAAAAAATTTTTTACTGTTATTAACCTTACATTTTTTGACAAGTCCAATTTTTAAAAAAATTATTGAAACAAACTATGAAATTCAAATGAGAACTTTTCCAAGAAATTCCTTCATATTTAATCAACCATTGATTAAAACTATATATTTCAAAGTAAGAAAACATCAAAATTTCATTAAGAACTTTTTCAGATAAATATAAGAAATTTCTTCACCTTTGATCTATCTTCAGGAAATTTTCCTAGTTTTCCTAAATGAAAGAATAGCTCGCCTCCAGCGCAGTAATCCAGGACGAAGAAAAGCTAAAAAAGATTAAAAATATATGTATCTAGTAACTCCAATCTGTAATTATTCTTTTTGTCAGATCTAATACATTAATGTTTCTTTATTTCACCTAATTGTTCTTAGAACGTTATTTAGATGTTCATTTGTCTTGTTTAATCTATTAATATTCTTTTACCTTATCTCGAGTTTGGAAAGCCATATTTAAACCAACAATGAAAGGATGGCGTACGTATCCTAGAACATTTCGCTCTGTTTTTGTATGCTCAACCTAAGAAGAGAATATTATTATCAATTAATTCAATCGAAAAATCAAAATACTTGAACCAACTAAGAATTTTCTTCTAGTAAAAAATTACTCTATAAAAATATAAAAAACTTGTTTTTTAAGTACTAAATTATTTTTTCAGGAAAAATCCTCAACAAAATATTTTTTTTTGAAAATTGATCAACTATTTAATTTTACCTGCTTCAAAAAACTATTTTCTTCCATTTAAATGTTATTCTTTTTTTAAATGATTTTTATTTCTCAGAGTATCTGTAATTGAATTAATTTCGAAATTTTTTCAGAAAAAATACATAGTGAATCTTTTTTAGAAATGTTATTTCAATCTCAGAAAAGTTTTTTCTCTTCTCAAAAATTTTTTTCAAATATATTCTTGAAATAACTTATTATTTTTTACCCCAAAATAAATTACTCTATTTTTAGCTGAAATTCTATTCCTCAAAATAAATTATTCTCTTAACATATATTTTTCTTCAAAAAAATTGTTTAATATTACAATAGTATTTTTATATATATATACATATATATTCTTACTTCAAATTATTCTATGACATTTTATCATTAAAAATTGTACTTTATATAAACATTATTTATTCTCTTGAAAGAAATAATTGCTCTCTTCCGAAAAAAATTATTTTACCTGATTCCTTCGGATAATATTGTCCTTTCGTAACACTTTCATTGCATATATTTCACCACCGAGTTTATCTCTTACCAGAAAAACTTTGCCAAAACTGCCTTTTCCTATGACTTTTATGATTTTAAAATTATCGAGACCCACTTTTGGCTTGGAACTGGGTTTATGATTGTCAAATTCTTTGAAATTTGTATTCTCACCCAATGCCCTATTGAAATTATACAATAAGTTCATGTATCTACATTTGCATACATACATACACTTCAAAAATACATGCAAATATACATTCATATACACGAGCCAACATACATATAATTGAGGATATCGTCAAAATATACAAATGTATATATGCATTCGTATATGATAAGTATGTATAGAGATATATCTTCCAGTACTCTGAATATATATATGCGTATGAATTCGTGTACGTATGCATGTGCAGAATATACGTGAATACCTATATACATATTACATATAATAGACATAAATACATACATAACAGTTGTACTGCTGCTTATCACGCCTGTATATTGCTTTTTATAATCTGTGGATCTCGTATTCGAACTAAGCTCGAGCAATGTATGCGCTGCATTCATGTATGAATTTGAACCAGTGCCTTGAGAAATGAAAGTTATCTCCACTGGTACAGAGCTTGCTATTTCATCCTATACAATACAATAGTATTTATACAAAAATGTGCATATATGATGTACACAAAAGTGTATACATGACGTATGCAAAAGTGTATACATGATGTATGCAAAAATGCATGTAAAAGATATACAAAAATGCATGTAAAATGTATACATACGCGAATATACATCTATTCATAAATTTGCATATAAAAAATGTATTTTATAGTTATTGGCATAACATTGCTATTTCATTTTTTACATTTCTTAAATGCATATAAAATATGCATTTAAGATATATAAAAAAATACATACAAATACACAATACAACATAAATATATATTGAATTTATAGATATTTATTCTTTAATCAATACATAGATTATATAACAGCTACAAATATTGAGTTTAAAGCAATATGATAAATGAAAATGCTTACTTCACTGGGCATATCTAAGCTCGGATCATATGCATTGTCCTGATTAAATTTTTTCGAATAATTGTTCATTGCACCAATGCTCCCAAATTCCATGTCTACATGGTCAGAACTGTAAACACAATCAAGTACTTTCATTTATTGGGGTGGATGTATGCATACATTGGCATGTATGTTCATGTATGTATACGTATACGCAGTTTGTATATATCATATTAACATGTATACACATCATTTTACCTGAACACATCGAATAAAGCATTCCCATTGGTTGAATTCAAATTTGAATCCTCATTATCTGTATCTGATCCAACATCAGATCTGTTATCTACCAAATTGCGATCAAATAGCTCATCCATCTATGAAAATATACCAAGTTTGAACTGAACTGATTCGATTGATTATTATAGAATCAAATTTTACAAATTTAAATTTAACTCGATCTTTAGTCATTTAAATTTGTAGTTGTATGCATTCGTCCAAATTAAGGCATATACCTATATACTTTGGATACAATGAATCTTTCCAGACCACCAAATTCATTTATGATATCCGAAAATCTGAACCTGAACTCGGCACAACATAAAATTTTTGTCTATTCATCATAATCAAAAATTCGCTAAAAACAAATTCATTACATCCGAAATTTGCTGCATGTATTAAGTGTTGCATAGATACGATGCTAGTTCAATCTGATTGGTCCAATGAAATACAGCAATACTAATGAGACTTTTCTCTTGGTTAATGAAGATATAATGTATACCTCCATATCATCAAACGAGGGACAATGATTTGATGACCAGATGAGCTCTAGTCCGGGAGGAGGAGAATTGGCATTCATACATAAAAAATTTTGTAGCATCTGCAAAACACGCGTATGCATAAATTTTCAAGTATGTGCATTAATACGGCATGACAATTAATGAACTATTAAGTATTTTAACTAGATTTAAAGTAACACATCAAATATACTAAACATAACTAAGGAAACAAGACTTGATACCTGAGATTCCCTGATTGCTGGGTTTTGCAAAAGTTGCAATAACCACTGCTGTAAAATTATCCGCGCCTTTTCAAAATTGTCTCCGCCAATCATAATAGTTTCCTCGGAAATGATTGGTATCTGTGGAATACCAGACGAACCTTTTGATGTCAAAAGATGCTCATATAACGAGCGAAAGCTGCTGTAGCGCCTGATTTAGTGAAAGAAAAGAATTTGAAAAGACACTATGTATGATTTCAGCAATATTAGATATAATATATAGTAAACAAACAAAAAATAACTTTATGTTACAGATCAAGTTCAGATTTTCGGGTATGACAAATTTCGGATAGAACCATAAATTTGTTATATACGAAGTGTACTGTATGAATACTCCACAAGGAAATATCGTATATACCAACTCATGAGATGTTGGGCAAAATTGGAGTTACTATGGGTTGATGTACGAGGCCCCGAATATGCTCAAAGTAGGCTAAGTACCAGTATTTATTGAGCTGTGATGCCTCTGCACTCGCTATAATTATGATTGCTTAATTTTAAAGTAATTAAAACCATATTTAAACCATTATTTTTCAGTATCAGAATTATTCAAGCACAACATGCCTAAATTATTATCGTATTTCAAATAACCAGCCTAGATTAAAAGAACAATAATTTAAGAGCGATATCATAAATAAATATGATGCGTAGTTAAGAAAAGAATAGTATAAAATGTACATTTGTAGATACGCATGCACGTATTTATGTATAAATACGTTTACAAGCGTATACGAATATATCTGCGTATACGCGTAAATTTGAATGTATATACATATACATGTGTTTATACATGTATATATTTGAATGTATATACATATACATGTGTGTATACGTGTATACTTGCACTTATGCATGTATACATAAACGTATTCATGTATAACACTTGTGCATATACATGTAAATATAAATGTGTAGATGAATACCTGTAACACATCCATGATTGTATCTGTTGCTGGACGCTGATAACGTATATCGGATAAGGTGTATACCCTGGTAAACGAACCACCTATATTATAAATATATATATGCATAAAATTTCACAAAAAACCACATATATACACATGAATGTATACATGCATACGTTTCTATCAACCCCCCCCCCGAATAGAAAAATAGCTTCTCGATTTGATGAACTAAAGGTGACAGAATATTTACAAAGGGCACTTTAAATAAAGCAATTAACATTTTCGTGAAATTTGCGTGTCATACTCGAGCAATCAAAAACTTTCATACAATATACATCTGTATGCTCATCAATACAAGCATTCATAATGATATTAAAAATATAACAAATATATATGTAAATTTGAATGAATGAAAAGCATAAAAAATTATCTAAAAATAAAGTTAAGAAAAAAGTAAAAAATACATCTTTACGATACAAAAAATACATCTTTACGATACAAAAAATACACACAGACACACTTACCCCAAAACCTGTAAGCTCCACAGCAATCATTTCGAACTTTGGCTCTAGAGTTGTGAAAACAAATTCATAAAGAGTATTCATCTCTAGAATGAAATACATTGGTTAAATTTAAAAAATAGCACATTCAAGCTTTCATAAAGATTTTGGTTTCCGAACTTCGAAATTGATAGTAGGTAAATAAGTTTAATACTGTTCTACTGAAAATAAACTTAGCCAAATTATTTAGAACAGTATTACATTACGGATTTAATAAATGAAATCGTTTGTTTCTCCGAGCTTCTATATTTTCGTTTCTTCCCTAACTACCACCAAAAGTATATTATTCTCATAAAATATGTTGGTACGATGTTAAAAATACATATCAGTTTTCTGTGAAATGCATATGAGTCGTTAAAAAGCTAAAACATGCATAATCCTATTTCTGCGATTTTTTAGGGTGCTTATTCTGAATTCACCATTTTCCAATCTACCTATTGATGAGAGTTATATAGTGACTCCCAGCTGTGATATTCCAGGGAAGATTGTGAAAGTGCTTACTCGGCAAAACAACGCTGAAAAAAACTTCTTAAAAATGATTACACGTTACGCTAAGTTTACAAAATTTAAACGCAAATTCGTCATTTCTTACAGTCACAGTCAACACCTTCTGACGCTGATGCGGGCATGAACTGAGATAGTTGGCGAATTTTCGCTATTATTTTTCATTATACATTTCGCCGTTTAGGTTACTGACAAAGTATTGTTTATTATTCATTTACAGAAATCATCAATATGCGTAAATTAACACGATTAGAATAAATCACAACTCACTGAACGACTCTGAGGATTTTTATTTTAGGAAAAAGAAGATAAAAGAAAAAGTCCCATAATAAGGAAATTCAACTTTATCCTATTTTAGGCCGAAATAAAATTATGTGCGGTACCTATAAATTGAATGTGCTCCTAAAAGATGATCCCATCCAGTTGGCGAAACTGTCGAAGTTTGAAATTATCAACATATCGCACTTGTTAAAAATTAGCTTGTCAAAATTCATGCAAATAAGAGAGGCTGATGTGGAAGCATGTGAATATTCTATTAACACAGTAAGTGTTTCACCAACACACTGCAATTCCAACAAAATCTTTCCTGAGTATGCAACCTGAATTTTCTTTCAAAACTAAAAAAGGCATTTATGTCAGTATACTAATTACTGGCACCACGATTAGTATCTCAATCTATAAAATAGCTTGTAATTCCTGACAACAAATTGAATACGTATTAATTTGGATTTTATTTATTACATTATATTAAACAGAAAAATGAATAATTGCTATTTAATAGAGTGTTAGGAATTGATTCCCTTAGGGATTAATTCTGTTTCTATAGCTGCGGTCAGTGTTTATTTATGATGTTCCAAGTAAATTGGCTACACATATTCTAGCAGGGTTTAATATTTTGTTGTGTTGAAGTTAGCTCACTTCTATCAACACAATTAGTGCATAATAAATACACATAGTTCTGTCACAGTTTCTTGTGCTTAGTTGTGTTTCATGTTTCTAACAACAAAGTACTAAAAGAGGGGTTGCAAACATTTGAGGTATGCATAGGAGCCCTGAACCATATTTTGCTAATTGCTTGTAACCTTTCTATGCCATTATTTTAAAAACATAAGAACTGCTTATGATGTACATGAGTATGATAGAGATGATTTTATGGAAGGTAATTTGGTTTTGGTACACGGAAGAAAGATAAAAGTAGCAAATGAACTCCTGTAATTGAAGGTTGCCTCAAAAACTAACTGAATTAAATAATAAAATTTCTAGTTGGAAATTTAAAGGGGTGCCCTCTAAGTACATTATTATACTTTACCAATGCTTAGAAATAGTGTAATTGTTTACAGAACTCATTTACATAACATGGACCAATGAGATAGTTTTACACTCCTAGTTGCCCTGTTGAGCATATACAATATGCAGCATTGAATGTGGAAGCAGCAAAACTTACTAATTTGAACAATCCATGGTGAATGATAAATTCATTGGTTAAAGCAGGTTCTTGAGCAAAAGAGATTTAAATCAATTACTAGTTATTCTTTTCATTATGTAGTGCATTAAATGTAACAGCTAGTTTTAAATATACTATGAATATATATACTTGTAAGGGATACAAAACTTTTTATTAATCTTTATTACATTTTTTCAAGTAGTCAGAAACATAAGCTTGTCTGAATTTTGATATTCAAACAATCTCCTACATCCAAATTTATCATAAAGGTCAACTAGTTTAAAATCTTTGTAACAGTACTTCTTTACCATGTTGAGAAGTGTTTCAATTATTGATCAAGTAACCAGTACTTTATCTTTGGCTTCAACCAACTCATTACTCTAATCTTTCTTGTCTGCTTTTTCATTAAAATCTTATATTCCTAACTACTGCTTATTGCTGGATAAGATTCTACATCCTCATGCATAATGCAGTTGATTCCTATCTTTCTAAAGTTATTAGTTACACCATTTATGCTCCAATTGAATTGATATTTGTAATCATGAGCATTTTCACAAGAAACTTCAATTCTGGTACAGTGAAAGCAGTTAATGATTATTTCTTCTTCAACTTTATTTCATGTCTTTTAAGTTTATTTTATAGCATGGGCTACTGTCAACAGTGTTATTCATTCTTTAGAGCTCAGATCATCTGTATAATCATCAAGCCTCTCAACCATGAGACTCATAAACTTTTTCTTACCAATGCTTTCAACACTTTAATGATGCCAGCATTTAAAAGTTGAGTGCCAGCAGTTCTATATGCTTGCAATAACTTAAATTTCATCATGAAGTATTCTATACAAGCTTATACAGGAGCATTATCAAAGAGTAAATAAACTTTCATTGACTTTGTAAAATTTGTATTTCAGTTGGAACACCATTTACCAATTACTGTAGGCATCATTATGGCTTCTCTGTTTGACTTCTAATGATCACCAGAAGTCAATTTCAGTTTAAATGACTGTGGTCTTTTTGATTTTGCAATAGAACATGGAATACCTTCTCTCCCAAGACTAATACTCCAAACAAAGTTATCAGTACTTTTTGTCAGTTCTCTGTCATAGCTTTTTTTGGTCCTATGAGTTAATATTTTGTCAGGAAGAGCATATCAGAAAAATCAAGTCTCATCAAGTTGAAGGCATTGCATAGGCCATATCTTTTTATAGTTACAAGAGTTATATTTTTCTAGTTCAGGACAATAACTGGACTCATAGATGCATTTTTACCCAATAAAGATTTGCTTATACTGTACCTTTTATAAGAAAGATTTTAGCCAGCAAAAGCTTACTCTGAAGTTTTCCAACCTCAGCTCTCCAGGAACCATAACTTTTTTTTTAAATCAGGGCCATTTACAGAGTATTTCTACCTCTCTCAAAAGAAAACTACTAGAGGAGCCTTTCATAAACCTCTAACGCATTTCCATTCAATCTTTTTTGTCATTTTTATTCTTTATTGTTTTTAGTTGCTTTCAACATGGAAGGGTTTAGATTTCTTAACGCTTGAAACTATTACAGTGCTGATACCATACTTTTCTCGGATCCAGCAAAAAAGGTAATCTAGAATCAAAATCTTTTAGCATGTTAAGTTTTACATTGAGATCAAGTTCCTTGTTTCTATAAAAAGAAATACTTTATGCATGTACATTTAGTTGAAGACGGTGACCCTATTGAAAGACTGGAACAGAACTCTGTAAGTCTCGTTCAAAAATTACTTCTGCATACAGCCTGAAAACAATATATTCAAATTCATGACACAATGGACAGTAGATTCTTTATCCAAGTAAAATATGAAAATGTTGAGAAATTTATAAAAACTTATGAGAATGTGTTCAGGTTACAGATGAAAGTATCCATGTTGAAGAGGTTTATTAGAACTTAATAAGGAGTGAACGTTCTAAAAATCGTTCAACAGTCATGTGTTCAGGTAAAAGCGGTTTCGGTATCGCAGGTTTCACTACGTACTGGGTACCTAAAATTTACAGATAATTTGACGGGTGTCAATTTGATCTCTTTTTTCATTGTAATGGCTACTACGGATCAGGCATTTTTCGAAATTTCTGAATTTAAGAAACGTCATTGCGCCATATTGCACAAATCGACTAATCGATTCTATTTTGTTGCAATCGTTTTTAAAATCATTTTCATTGGCTAAGAAGTGTATTTCAAAAGGACAACACATACATTGATTGGTCTATGTGTTTGAAGACACATCCATTCCACAGACAGAAACTTCACGCTTAGTTTTGCAGAAGACAAACAGTTGTGGATTGAACGACATTCGCTTCATTTAGCTTACTGATTTTCTTCACAAATTGCTTTGCCTAGGCTTACGAATGTATCAGTGATCTCGATGCATGTTATAGTCGTTTAGTACAAATTAGTGTTTTTTGGAGACAATTCATTTTTTGTACAAATAGACTGGTCAGGATCACGTCTGATCCAACCAAGCGGCAAATATCTGTACAAGAAGAATAAAAAATTTTGTTGCTCGTGTAATTCCATAAGGATTAGGCATGAAACTGTTGCACTTCATTGGATTAATCGAAATTGTGTTGGCTTGCGCATTATTTGTCAACTGCGTATCACCTTCAGATAAAGCAATATTCAAATTTGGGAAAGGAGGGCATGAAAACAGCATATTTTTAAATGGCATTAGAGGGGGAGAGAGTCTTTCGAGCAACATGGAGGATGCAACTACAAAGCAAGAGCAGCGAGAACAGCTTTACGAGGCATATAATATGCTTCATTCACTTGCGCAGGTAAACACCAACAAAAGTTCAAGTCCTGATCAAATCTTATAATTGATGTTTTTCCATGAGTAGAAATTCAGTTTTATAAACTCTCCCAAAACTGACTTTTCATTCGGCCACTAATATTGCTTGTCGAATATGACTGAACCATCTAGAATACCTAAAATTATTTTTCGTAAATATAGTTCTGGTATATATAGCTTTAAAAAAAAACTTATTAAGTCTAAGCTAATCATTTAACAGTTACGTTTGGAGTAGCAGAAAAGGTGACTAAACTCTAAGGAGACGAAGTACTACACAAATCATAAAAAGTACTGGAAATTTTATGGCTAAAATTAAAATATAAGTGGTTAAAAAGGACTCTTAACTGAAGTATGCAAAAATAGAAATTTTTTTCATCATGCGTAATCATGCATCGCTTGAATAGGTGATATTATAAATTTTCTGGAATAATGCATATATTTCTTGGGAACAAGGAAATTTTTTAGTTTAAGAATGATTTTTAAATTTTCACAGGTCCTCTTTCTTTGAGCTTTTCATTTTGAATTTTGTCATGAAATGTAAATTTCATTAATCTTTTGGTGGTACAACATAATCAAAAACTATTTACTTTTTAAAGAGTAGTTTTACTTTTCAAGAGTAATTTATTTAACTGATTACTGGTGTGCTTGTTCATATATATATATCATTTCACATTTTGATTTTATACAAATTTGAGAAATTTTCGAAGGACAGAAAAAATCAGAATCGTTTCGTTTAGGTGTTTAGGCAGCTTCTAGCATGAATTTTTAGACTCGGTTTTATCTTCCCATTTTAGATGGTGCTGCTTAAGGTTTCTTACCTTGAAGTTCAAAGATAGAAAGTGCAATGTATATAGAAGAGAAAAAACTATTAATCGTGAACGATACAAAATGAGTCAACTTCAACATATTATTATTCCAGAACAATTTATATTGCAATACTCTATATGTATAGTCTACCAGTCAACATATGTGTAGTCAACTAGTCAGTACCAGTATGAACTAACACATAATCATATAATAAATGACTAGCATTATCTTTCGCAGGACCATATTTGCTTGCCATTCACATGCAGCTTCATTGCTTCAATATTAAATATTTCCATATTTTATAATATTTGCTAAAAAATAATATTCTGTATACTTTACATTACTAAGTCTTATTTTTCCTTCTTTTTAATGATTTTTGTACATGTTTAGGACAGGGTCTTAAATTGCTTTTATATGTATGTTTTGTATGTCCCAAGTATATTCAAGACTTATCGAATTTTTCCTTTTTTTTCAATGACTTTGCGTGTTTTTTAATGTAGGGGTTTCAAAAGCCTTTTGATTCTCCAGCAGTACTGGTAATAGGACATCAAACCTCTGGAAAAAGTGCCTTGATTGAAGCTCTAATGGGATTTCAGTTCAATCAGGTAGGAGGAGGAACAAAAACAAGGAGGCCTATAGCTCTCAGAATGCAGTATAACCCCGAATGTGACACCCCGAAATGTCATCTTACTTTGGATGATGGACAGGAGGAGCCTAGGTATGTTACTGATATAATTCTATAAATAATGAAGTCTACGAGATTACTTTCTTTTATTTTCTAAGGTCCAAGGCATATACATAATAATCTCATACTTCAAATATTTTGAGATGCAAAACAGAGTGGACCACTAAAATGGTTTGTTTCATCCGAAGTTTGAAATACCCAAGATTCGCTGTATCCAAATATTTGAACTTGGCGCAATATGACATTTTTTTCGTTTATTTATTACAAGTGAAAGTGCATTTTGTCGAATATTTACGTATACATGCATACTCTTAAACTTGCACCCTTTCAATTTATTCCTGAGCATTTTATAATTGCATGCTTTTCATAGATCCCTCGATGAAATTCAAGCCTATATTGAATCTGAGAACAGGCGATTAGAAAAAGATCCATCAAGGTAATTTTTTCATTTATGGAAGCTTATTTTTCATATTTGATGCACTTTGATCATTTTAAGGGAGGGGGGATAATAAGTTCACAGGGGGAGGGGGAGCGGGAGGGGTATATTAATAGAAAATACATATTTTGTCCTAAAATTTTTATTTAAACATACAAATATAATCTGTACAAACTTTTTGGCAATTCTTTTTAGTATAAAATCAATGCTTAATAATAATGAAGCGAATGAAAAGTTTCATGAACTTTTATGTGCATTCGTGAACATTTATTGAACTTTAAATTTTTTTCAAACTCATGGGATTATATATCGTATTGCGTACCATATAAGAAAAAACTCAATAATTTAACTTTTTTTATTTCTTGAAATTTGTTAATTTTAAAAAAAATTTATATTTTTAGGAGTTTTGATAGTCGTGAAATTGAAATACGCATTGAATACCGATTTTGTCCAAATATGATACTTATTGATACGCCGGGTCTTATTCAAGCTCCGAAAGGAAAGAATTTGAATTTACAGCAACAAGCTATCTTAAAGGTAATTACGTCGGATAAAATAAATTTTGTATAACTGAATTTTCATATTGTGTCGAGTTCCGCTTCCGATTTTCAGACATAAGGATTTATTTGAGATAACAATCGAATTTGGTGGTTCAGACAGGTTTATTGAAGCTGACATTTATAATGCATATACTGTATCTGTATATATGTATGTATATTTCTATACGTATATATGTGTATACGTATACGTAGTTCATATTATAAAAAAGCATTATTTACTATGATAGATGGGTTTCTAATTTAAAACTTTTACTAACCTTTCTTTTACCATGCAAAGTAACATCTTTTAATTTGAGTCCACAAAAGGCAGCAAGTTTGAATTCCTATGAATTAGTTTGACCGCGAAAGGCGGCGTATTCAAATTACCAAGTCCTAATAATCAATTTGTTAGTGGACACGTACTTCAGAAATGATTCGCAGGTTACATATCTGTTTCTAAAGATATTTCGGTAAAAATTTAATAAATATTTCATATGTTTTTATGTGGGTATGTATGTATCTGCAGGCAGCAAGAGAAGCAGAACGCATAGTGCTAGAGAAAATGAGGAAGGAGGAATACATAATTTTGTGTGTAGAAGATACCACTGACTGGAAACATGCAACTACACGTAATGTAGTTATGCAGGTAGGTCAATAGTTGGGCTCATAGTTCTTTATTGGTTTTTGGAGGTATATTACAAATGGAAGAGATTGATCTAACCGTAAAGGTAGAAATCTACCTATATGATGGCAAGTCATGAAATTCGAAGTTCAAATTTATACCCACATATATATATATATATAAATAGATATAACTAGCTTATTTCTTGTCAGTTCAGCTTCAACAGTTAAGTATTCAAGATATTCATGATTCATGTATAGTGTAGTCTTAGATGACGATTATCAGTTTACAGTTCAATACACAGTTCAGCATCAATAGTTTAGCAGCCAACAGAGTGAAACCTTTTAAGTCGGATACCTCATATCTCCAGTAGTCTTAAAGAGGCGGGACAGCTGACTATGATAGTATACTAGATAGTCTACTGTACTAGGTAGTCATGTATAATATTGTGCTAGATGGTTGACTATGATGGTGCGGTAGATAGTCCAATGTGATAGTTCAGCACGTTGTGCATTTTGGTAGTCTACTATTTAATTTTATCAATTTATATCAATAGTTCATTCGTGAAATCAGGCGGATCCCTCATTGGAGCGTACGGTCTTAGTATGTACAAAATTTGATACTAAATTGCCTCAATTCGGAGCTAATGAAGATTTAGTGGACTTTGTAGAAGCTCCAGTATTGGGAAAATTGTTTACATCGCTTCTCGGAGGGTACGTATGCATATGTGTATTTACAGTAAAGTTATATAATAAAGCTTTTTCGAAATTTTTTATAACAAATGAATGAAGGAAATTTTGTGTGAAGTTCAGCTCCAGATTTTAGGTATAATTAACTTCAGTATAACAAATTATTTCGGTGGCCCTGACGGGTACCTTAAGTTCAAAATTTACTGCGTGTATACAATGTATCTGTATGCATGTATGTACTATATATATATAAATCTTCGGATATAGCAAAATATTTTAGTGGCCCTTTTTCGCATTTTTCTGCAAAATTCGTTAGAAGAGTATATTCAAATTCTTAAGATTAGTATTTTATAATAGAGGTAATACGGAAGTCAGCTTGATATTCATGGATATGATTGTAGAATTCTACTTCAACTTGAATATATTACTAGAACGTTCTTTGTTGCACACAGGATGAATTTTGCTAGTATACTGGATTGTATACTATACTAGTCAGTATCAATATGAACGTATATATATATATATATAACTAAACATAGCTAGCAATGTCTTAACATATTATTATGTTTATAAAAGATTCTTTTGAAATGTTTCTTGTATATTTTTCAGTCCCTTTTTCACAAGTGTTCCATCCGGCCGAGTCGGCCGAAACCGCGATTCGGCCTTTTACAATAACGACGCCTTTGTCGCAGCTGTAAAAGATGCAGAAGCCGAAGATTTACTTCAACTTTCAATGAAAATTAGACAAGAAAAGTATGCCTCTCAAATAGGAATATCGCAGTTACGACGATTCTTGGAGATACGAGTCGAAGAGTGTTATAGAAAAAATGTAGCTAGAATTGTGCCGTTATTACAGAGAGAATTGACAAAAGCTGAAAGTCGGCTATTATCAACTGAACGTGAAATTTCGGCTTTGAGTTTAGATCAGCTTAAGGCTGGCGCGGAGGATTATAGGGAGCATTTTGTGAGGGCTCTGGAAAACGCGATTCATGGAACGATTCAGGTACAATTGATGATGTCAGTTGAAGGGGAGGGGAGTTTATTTGTAATATAGTAAATCTCTTTACATTTGACATATGTGCATGCATGCATACATACTTTTATTAAAATGCATTTGAGTCTTTAAAAATATCACGATTTTTCAGATTAAGATGCCTTGAAAATGCTATGGAAAATTAAAATCTGAATAAAGTAGTAGAGGAATTATACGTATATAATTTGTCTTTTTTAACAGTGTGTAATATATATTTTATTGCGTATAGGCGCCACCTGACCGTTTTGGGGAGACATTGGAGCAAGAGCAACAGCAAGCAGGGAGTTTTGTGGAGTCTGGCAGGATAGATGGGACAAAGTGGGACAGATTAATGGAGGTTTGTATGTATGTGTGCAAATACATGTGTACATGAGTATATTATCGAATGTTTGCTCTGAATTTTTATCTGTATAAATTTTTCTCCATTTTTTGAAATTCTTCTTAGTTCTATATTATGTTTATTGCAGACCTAAAATTTAGCTTGACCTCCGTATGCATATGTTGTATTCGACGTATCTGATTTTTAAATTTATGTACGTATGTATGTATGCATATATCATATGTGCATACGTGGGTGTGTAGGTTGAGATTGGAAGCATAAATCATAAACTATACGGAGGGGCACAATACCACAGGGTACTTCGCGAATTCGCCTTCTCAGTGCGCCACATGTCATCACCTGATATCAGTGACGATGAAATTGCAAATGCTGGCGGCTTAGGGGACATGCACGATGGCGTGAATTTCATGCGCGCAGCTTGCGTGATTGCTGTAGAAAAGGCTCGACTGGGATTTGATCCCGTGCTCGAGAGCCTAAGAGTTCGTGTAGTTCACGTAATGAAACGGTTGTTTTCGGTGGTGGAATATATGCTTAAAAGGGAAGGACTCGCCTTGTCTGACTCGCATCAAAAGCCTTTTTCTCTGATTATACGACGCATCTATGAAAATTTTATTGAGGTTTGTGCGTTCATAAGCAATTATTTATATATATATATTTTTATGAAAATTGAATATTTAGATTTCCTTTGGATATTTAATTTTCCTTTAAAGGCTGATTTTTTCCCTTTATTTATAATGTATTTATAGTTTCATGATGGTGGCATTTTTTCCTTTGTATTATAATTTTATAATTTCATGGAGGTTGAATATATGGTTTTTCTTTAAATATCAAATTTTCCGTTAGAGGTTTGAAGATTGAGTATACGACGGAAATGACTCGCTTGGAATTCTGTTGACAGTTAATATTCAAAATAAACTCACATACTGTCGGTTAAACCAAAAATTTTCAGTTAATTGAATGTATCATTTTGTGGACCATCGATTTGCAGAATATCAACTGAATGTTGGAAGCTTAAAAGATAAAAAGCAATGTATGCTTGCAAGAATTTATGCATGTAAATACGTGTATGCAATGAAAACACCACAAAATAAGCATATATATGTATATCAAAAAGTGATTAACTCTGGAATTACCGCAAGTGACATTTTAAGAGATATTCATATAGAGTCAAATATTGTATCCTATCAATCCTCAAGTTAATTTTTGTTTTTTGAATTATATATATATATATATATATATGCATTTTGATATTTACATAACTTCTCATTCGATTTATTGGTAAAGTTAATTCCAGCTGTTGCAAAAACATTCAAATTGACCAATAAAAACGGTTTATTTATTTAGGCCAGCGTGGACGACTGTTTAGCACGCTCTCGCGATGATTTGAAAGCTCTGACCAGATTCGTCATGTGGGACTTGCACGAAAAGTCGAGTCATTCACTGCATAGATCTTTACCCGATGCAAATTCAATTCAAATATATTCTTTGGCAGTAGAGCAACGAGGAAATTCTATTGGACGACGAAAATCGCCTGAAAACGTGATCGACCAATGGGAAGCTGCCAATACTGCAGGGTTAGGCGGTATGGGTCAGTTAACTGACCAGAGGTAAAATCATATAAAAACTGCTCAGAAAGGTGGATATGTACAATTTTGTCTTTTTTCTCAATTTTACACGGTCATAAGACACATTAAAGAGCAAGTTATTTTTTGAACGCGATAGTTAAAATTGATATCTCTAAATCTATCGTCTACTATATGATACATTCTATTATTCGATAGCAATAAAACTCCGCTTACTTATGAATGTATAGTACTCATGTATACATCTGTTTTATTTTATAGGGAGTACTTAGATCTCGTTCAACTCATGGAAGATGCAGCATGTTCTAGAACAAATTGCCAAAGAACAGGGGTAGTCGTAAGCGCTCTCGTTCGACATATCATGTCATCCTGGCGCGATCACTTCTCGAGAAATGTTTCTATGAAATTCAACTGTTTTTTCCTTATGCCTTTCATCGATTCGTTTCCCTTCTACCTTCGTTCGGAACTCGAAAAGATTTATTCGGGAAATGTGGAAGATTTATTCGATATTTCCCAGGCTAAAGGTGCCTTAATTCAGAGAAGGGATGAGCTGATTTCGGAGTGTAAAGCATGCCATCAAATTCAAGGGAAATTCGACATGATCAATGCGCAGTTAAATGCAGCACCTGCCATATATAGTCCTGCAGTAGATGTTGATATCCGAGCAAATTCATTTGGTCCCGAATAGGGAGTAATTTTACTATTTGTCCGTATGTGCTTCTGCTTTTTTAATTTTTCCCATTTTTGCTTTATACGCATTTTTTTCAAAGTATTGATATTTGACATTGAAGTAAATTCATTTGATACCGAATATTGAGGAATTTTATTGTTCCTTTTCTACTAAATTTTTTTTTGGGTTTTTATGCGCTTCTAGCACATTTCATTGAGAAATATAAATATATTTCAGGTATTGGTAGGGATTGAATAGTTAAGTCCATGTGACCATCACTTAGTTTCAAACAGGGGGCAGTTTTAGTTTTTTTCATTTTTTTGCATTTAGAGTAAAACCTGTTAAGTCGAACACTCCATGGTGGATGAATTATATTGTTCGGGTTAAAGAGGTGTTCGACGTATCAGGTTTGACTGTATTCAATTTAATGAATATTTAAATCCGAGTAGATTTATTTCTTCTCGAATAGGTAGCAATTTTATTCATCATTATTTTTACTCAATTTTTTTAGTTTTTTGAGTTTCGTGTTCGATTTTGCGATTTTTTTAATGTTACTAAATTTTGGTGAATAAATGCATTTCAAATATCGGTTATAATGTGAAAGGAAATCGCACAGGAGAATTCCATCCTATATAGAAAAAAATGTTAATTTTTGCATTTTCAAATTGACTTGAGTTGACTTTGCTGCTTTTTTATTTGCTTTTTAAGGCATTTATATGTTTGTATTGATAATATCGATTAGCATAGATTTTTCATTGTAAATGAACATTGTATTTATGTCTGACAAATTATGCATTAAATATACAATTCATTTGCATAGAAATTACCTTCATGGTTCTAAATTATTTTTTCAATCTTGTATGTTATGTAATAAATTTTATATAGAAAGTACTCAAGAAATTTTTGATATGATGCATAGGCAGGGCTAGGAATTTTTAGGGTACATAACAACGTACAGATGTACATTCAAATGAAGTTAAAAACTTTATTCTTTTTACATTCATAAATTTTCAAAATACAGTCTTAACTGTTACATTTGCCTACAAGCTCAAAAGCTATATCCTGAAAATGTTATGATTTCAAAGGTTGAATGACACTTTGTCTTGACAAAAGTCTATCTATGCACGGTTTAATTGAACATGCAACCTATTCCACAAAAATATGTGCAGTTAAAAACTCTTCTCAATGAAAAAAATTATCAAAAGAACTTCATAATGTATTTGGTACATTGTGAAAATGCTTCTGCAACTCATATGAGCTTTATGTGTAGTATACCTTTAGTAAGTAGAAGAGAGGAAAGGTGTATATGGCAGCACTCTATGTTTTCAATCTGTCAGCCATTTCTTCAAGTCACTTAAAAACATAAGTAATTTTACAAGAATTATATACTATTTTTTGGAATCTGAACATTGTGTTAAGTCAGAAAATGGCAAAATACAAATAATTGTATTTCTATCTGAAAATAGAACATTTCAGATTTTCCATCAACCTGAGAATGAGTGTTGGGAATTAATTCTCTTAGGGGTTACTTCTATTTCAATAGCTGCAGTGAAATTTCATTGAAGTATTTGTTGCATTCCAAGCAAATTAGCTGCACAAATACCAGTAGGGTTTTATTCAATGTTGTGTTGATAGAGTTAGCTCACTTCTATCAACATAACTAGTACATGATAATTTTACACATTTCTGCCACAGTTTCTTGTGTTTTGTTATGTTTTCATGTTTCTAAAGCAGATGGTCATTAAATTAGTTTTAAATGACCTTAGCAAGAAAAACTTTGCCAATTTGGAACACAACTGATCAACACGCGCAATTAAAAATTTTGCTTGCGAGTGGAATTAAAGTTGGTATATCTTTAAGGGATTTATCTGTCATTAAAATTCACTACATCAACCATTGCTGTAAAGAGTGTGTATGTGCTTGTCTATGTTTTATTTGAATCAGCTTATCTACGTTCTATTTTAAACCAATCTAAAACTCCAACCTGATCCGTATTAATTGTATTCTGCCTGAGTTGACCATATCTAATTGACTAGATTCCAACGGATTGTCCCACAACCCACCTAATCAATCTGAGACTAACCTGTTATTCTATTGGGACATCTTATTCTTCTATCAGGACAATGGTGCTGACAAATTATTTTGGCAGGACAGACGTGGACATTTCAATGGTTTGATAGAGTATTACCAACTCTTACTGATCAGTCAGCATCTCACTAAGTCTACTTGTCAGCTATCTTTAACTCCATTTCTCTGCTTCAAGTAGGATTTCTAAACTAAAGTGGAGTTATCTCTTAAGTTAATGTTGATGACCTTCTCATCTTTTTTCAGCACTTATTAGAGTTTCTGAACACTGCTTTGGCAGTAGAAACCCTGTCTCCTACTGAAACTTATTTATATTTTTTATTTATGTATTTGTTTTACTAAACTCCTCTTTGCATGTTTCTTTGCTTTGTATTTTCACTTTTTATATCTTTCCGCAACATCATTTGCTATTGATTTTTCTGTTAAATTCTGCCAGACAGAAATGCATTTATCTTCTTTTTTTAAACTGCACTGATTTCAGGGATTTGACACTGAAGTCTTTTCTACAGAAAAATTAGGCTGTTTTCTTATTTGCTGTAATGTCCATTGGTTGGACATATGAGTAGATGTTTCTACCATCAAAGTTTAAAGCTAGAAAAAATGTAATGAAAACAGTGATTTCTTTAAAACTACATTAGTGTCAGGATACTTGTTGGTCCTGCTATCTCTTTAAATTGCTACAGCATAACTGCTCGATTATGTTTATAAATGTTTGTCTATGTTTACCTATATTTTGCCTACACCATTTCTATAATTTTTGTACCTTTTACCTATTTGCGCCTGAAATACCATATCCTTCATGTCCACACCTTTGCCACAATCCTTTATGAAATCCATTGTGCATCTACTCTTCAAATTGCCATGTGTCATCTTTCTTATGGTTACTTGGAAACTTTTTGGATTATTTTCTTCAACCAGTTCAACCGACGAAAGAATGATTCTATTTTTATCATGCTCCAAAGAAACTCTTCTTTATCATTTTCAAACTTGATTTCAATGGACTGGATATTATTCCAGAAGATATCATCAAACTGTAATTCTGCTTGAATCAACCTTACTATCAACTACTCTAAATTATTCCGCTTTATTTCTGCCAAAGATAGTTTCTTAGAATTCTTTGAATAATTCTAGAATTGTCACAAGCTTAATGGAAACTGTAACATTTATTTATGGAGCAAAGGATGCAGCAAGATTCACCGGAGAGCCAATTTCAAGGGCACTTCAAGAGGGTATACAGCAGGAGCTAGCGGGGACATGTTTATTTGTTCATTCTAGTGTTTGTTCATTCTTCTTAAGTTTAATAAACCTATTATATTTCATTAAATTTTTTCTTTACTTTGCTGTTTGCCTGCCCTCTGCCATACATTGGACTTTACCCCCTAAATTTTGCAACATTGTTCAGCACAGGTACAAGTACTATATCATACTACTTTACCTTTCTTCTTCCAAGATCAACAATTAGAGATTTCAATATTGCTTACAGTAACAGGAAAGCACAAAGATTTTGGTTGTGAAAACTTAAAAGCATGTTGAAGATCTTGTCACACATATTGACTTATGTATGTTTTGATTAAATCTGCAGGTATGGTTATACATGCATAATTGTAGATGTAGTTATACATATAGTCAGTAGTATTTACAGAAGCTACATTTGACTGTGATAAATCAATTGTGATAAAAAAATGTTCATTCATGTCAGGATCTAATAAATTTTTGCCGTGTATTGTGTTTATTCATCTACAATTCTTTCAGGGATTTGTAATTACATTGATCTAATTCGGTTTGTATGTGCAAGCATAGGTTGAATATGTTGACAAGGTTCACTCTTGTCAACATGAACTAAGATAAATGAAATAGTATTGTACGTGTAGTATCTCTGTGTTCATATTGTTCTGATTGCTTGCCTACACTTGATACGATTCATAAGTCTTAACAATTAATTTTGCACAAAATTGTGTTTCCACTCACTAGTGGAAATACATCAATATAAAGTTGATATCTTTTCCCTTTCACATTATTAATTGTATGTTACTTTGTCATTACTTTCTTATTCCTGTCTTCTTACTTTGCAAATTATTTACTTTATTCTTGTTATTTTGCACATGCACTACAACGTATATTGAAACATTTGTATGAAACTAAAATTAAAATTCCACACATTAAGAAGACTAAAAATATGCATGAAGGGCTCAACAGTGTACAAAGTCTTACTTTTCCAAAGAGTTTCTTAAAATAACAATATGTTTTTATGCAAAAGTAACTTTGGATGAACTTTATGTAAAAGCTTTAATCTGTGAGTACAAATATGCGCATGGAACCACTATTCAATGTAAAATTTCAGATCACTTCACAGAGAACTAAACAAGTTGGAAATGTTGCTCAGGTATGATATTCCATAAATTAACGTTTTTCTTCATGATGATAATGAATGAAAGCAGTGCTTAAATTTTTAACCTTGCTTGTAGCTTGTTAAGATTTTTCAGACCTCTTGAGAAAAAAAATTGTTGCTAATGCCAGACTGAGCTTGCTGCTTATTACCTATTTTCAGTTATTTTTCTGTTTAAAACTTGAACTCAAGTCCTCCTGCACAACATAAATACACGTTTTTGACCAACAAAAGTTGCAAACCAAATTGCATACCATAAATCAGAGTGATGGGTGCATTCCTGATCTGTTAATCCTTAAAAAGACATACTAAAACTTTTTAAAAGCAAACATTAGAATTGAAAAGATGATTAAAATTTCAAATAAAAATAGTACTTATAAAATCACTTATGAAAAGTTTGAGTACAGGTTAAAATAAAGATAAAATATTATTTTCCTTACTATTACTTGATTGTATTTAAAAAATTTTCTAATAAAATATGGAGTGACAGTTTGTATCAAATATTATATACTCTACTGCATTTGTTTTTTTACTGGCAAGACATTTAAGTTCATTGTAAAGATATTTTGTAAGAAAAAAGCTTTCAAGGAGCAAGGGAGATGTAGGGAAACTTTTGGTAATACTGGCTCAGGTAAAAAGTGCATCTTTCATGGGAAGGGCAAAATTTTTGCTGAGCAACTTAAAGGGTGAAAAAAATGGTAATGTTTGAGAAACAAAATATTTTTATGCAACTTGCTGAAGGAAAACTATATAAAACAGAATTTGTATATCAAGGCTAGGAGAAAATATATTTAAATAGATTTTGTAGATTATCAAAGTGAAATAAATAATTTAAATTAAAAAAAAGTAAATCCTTACAATATAATTTCCTTAGAAAATAAATAGTTGAAATATATTTAAATTTTTGAATATTTCTCAATGGTACCACAATGCCATAGCTGAAGGCTAATTTCTAGGCAACGAGCATCTCAAAAACTAAATAACTTCATTGATTTTCTGGTATCAGTAACTACAAGCTTTGAAAGATTGAAAAGTCTTTTACAAAATATTGCTGGTTGAAGATATGAAGCCAGGAGAAATGTATTCCAAATTTGAAACACTACTTTTTAACTATTTATATTTCTGCGCAACAACTAAATGTGCAACACCCAAATTTAACTACATTTTCCATCAATGACGGAAATTTTTGGCACAAAAAGCTTTATGAGGAAATTTCCGTTTTGAGTCAATAAATTAGTATCCCTGTTCAAGAGTTCTACTATGCCATCTCAAAATCTGATTACTTTACAATATCTGCATTAGAATCAATATACATGTTTGTGTTCAGATTTTACTTTATAACAGCACCAAGTAAAGCTTTTGTATCAGAATTATCAATGGATTGATCATATAACTTTTTTGTTGTAACGTCAATCTTAGCTAATGCATCAATTTGTTTTCTAAGATTAGAAATCTACATAACTGTTATGAATGTGTATCAAGTAAAACTTGGAACTAGATACAAAAAGTATATTCACAAACATAATTTGTGTTGCTGGAAGTGAAACATACTTCACAGCAACACACAAATCCCAAACTTAGCCCATCATCAAAATCCAGCAATGACTTGCCATAAACTCAGAATTCCAATATGCAAAACAATGACTTGCCATAAAGCAGAATTCCACAGCTATAACACAAATTTAACCGTTAACAAGTTAATTCCTAATAATAACAAAAAAAATATTCAACAATGAAATGAATATTCTCAGCAAACTTACAGATTAAAATGATGCTTTTGTGTATATTAATGTCAATGACCAACAAATATCATTTTGATTTTGCAGATAACCACCACATAATTTCCAGTTCAATGCAGATTTTGAGTGATCAAAATTGTACCACCAGGAAACTTATGTTTTTCAGAGTTGGCTGATTATTTTTTATGTACTTTTTAACTATAAGGTTAAAGCAATGACTTGCACATCCAGTTAGTGAGATATTTGTATTTGTGGTGATGAAAATATTTGTATTACCATTATCCCCACAGATCAAATAATATCCATAAAGTTTTTTTCTTGTAAAAGTGTCAGGATCTAATGTGTTTTCACCGTGTATCTATTTGTCTACGATTCTTTCAGGGATTTGTGATTATATGGTTTAATTTGGTTTGTATGTGCAAGCTTAGGTTGAAAATGTTGACAAGATTCACTCTCGTCAACACATGAATTAAGATTAATGGAAAAGTATTGAACGTGTAGTATTTCGGTGTTATATTGTTCTGGTTTAATGATTTACACTTGATACGATTTGTTAGTCTTGACAAAAAGCTCATTAAAGCTTTAAAATACTTGACATGAGTGTCAGTGCTCAGATCCATTTCTCAAAAACAGTACAATAACAAGCAGTGAAGTAATCATGAGCCCTTTTTTATTTGTATAAAAAGTGAAAGCTGCCACATAGTGCATTGATCAATCTTTCCAACCATGAAATATTAGTTCAAATTTGTCAAGAAGATCAATCGTAATCTTTCTCTCAATTTCTTCAAGAACAAGACCCATAAACGTTTTAATAGTTCATGTGCATATTGAGTCAAGTCCAGACATTTGCCTAATTACTTTGTTTTCAACCTTCAAGAAGGATATATTGCGCTCAATGATCTAGCAAATTCAGCTATAAAGATTTTTTGTTTTGTACTTAAAAATCTAAATGTCTCCAATTTAGAAATCCTATTTTGGTCCAATTCCACAAAAGTTACCTCTAATGCTCATGTTTAGAGTTAGGTAACTTAAAGGGTTTGCGTATCCACTATTCTACCGTGTTCTGGCTTTCCATAGCTGTTGCATTGGTAAGTAAGATTATCTCCTTTTTTCAAAAAATAATAAATAACTCCCTGTCTTTGGATACATCATAAGGCGCTACATGTTTTCATTTATTTTTGGGTTCATTTTTGACGTTGACATTACTAAATCAGCTTGGATTTTCAGGCAAATGAAATGTGTGAATAATTGTAGAGGCTGAAAATAAATAATTTTATATTTCTCTAAACAAAACAAGTTTTTTAAATTTTTGAAAATCTTTCAGAAAAATAATTATTTGAATTTATTTTTTCACAGACCAGACGTTAATATATTGGTAGAAATTGATCTCGGGCACATTTCATTTTACCCGAACTGTTTTTCTCATGAAAAGAGTTCAACTCAAATCAATCATTTGTGAGCCCGTTTTCGAACAGTTCTACATTTCAAGTATGATGACGTTGATATATATCTCTTAACAGAATATTTTAATCTGACACAAATAGAAAATTCAATTCAAAAGATATAGCATCTGTTTCTGAACCTTTAAATACTAAACGGACCAATAAAATTATTCATTATGAAAGGGCATAGATTCGTCACTCTCAAGCGAGTTGAAGTTACCTTTGTGCAAGGGTACCATTGCTTCATTTGTAAAACACATTCTACAGTTTTCACCGCCACCATTGTAGCGATAAAATCATCACGTATCATTGCTCTATACACTGGTTTTTCTCTGGTGGCTGTCTATCTTAATCATTTTTCAGTCTCTGTTTTTGATCCTCTATTCGATATATCTGAAGAGAAGATATTTTTGTCTTCACACTTGCTGTAAGGAATATCTCTTGCATCGGCACGTCTTCGACGTCTGAAAGAAGGGCGTTGCAGAAAACTCGATGACTACTGCAATATTTCGCGCTCTACCTACGTTGTTCGAGAGTAATCAAGTATCACAACGAATGAATAGCGAAGAAAGTAACATTGATAGATTGGAAAGGAAGAGAAATGAACTGAGCGATGCAACGAACGCAATCATCAAAGTAGAACTTACTGAAGAGGAAAGTCAATTTAACTTACAAAAAGATGTGGAGAATAGAAGCATGCCGTTAGCTATTTCCCTCCGCACTCAAATTGATAACATTTTAAGCCTGCCAACTGCCAATGGAACTCAGCGCACAAGTGACGCGCATGATGAACCAAAATGTTGTTTACCTGAAGGAGAATTTTCCTCTTATAGTTGGTCGTCACACGAGAAAACTCGAATATCTCATTCTTCAAATGGTTCTTTGAGTTCTAGTCGTCTTTCTGAACAAGATGAGAAATCTTTGAGTGTTCCTTGTGATCCCAATATGCGTAAAGGCAAATG
The DNA here is from genome assembly GCA_032358265.1 of Vaucheria bursata. NCBI lineage: Eukaryota > Xanthophyceae > Vaucheriales > Vaucheriaceae > Vaucheria > Vaucheria bursata. The sequence goes on from JAULBW010031154.1 coordinate 61,084, forward strand.
GACACCAGAAGAGGAGGCTTATACCAGTCGCATCATTCATGATTTTCATCATGGATATCTTCCTCTTCAACCTGGAACAACTTTACGGACATACTTATCAGATAAACTGAATTGGTAAGAATTATACTTTCTTAAAATACCATTTGCTGAAGAATTATTTACCCCAGTAGTCTCTATTATGGCCTTACTGAATTAATTTGTTTAAAAATTTGCCGGATCGGCTGCTCAGTTTGCTGCATCAAATAAGAAATTGATAAATCGAATAAAACAGCATTATTATATGTTTTGGTTTTTATATTGATTTTGTTTAGGTGCTATTTTTGTGCAGCATTTCTGCCATATTTAGCTGCCTAGGCACTAAATTGTGTGGTTGACAGCACTTCTGGCAAAATATCATTACAGTAGAACATATTTTGAGTTATTCCTTTAAATATATACATATATGTACATATTTCAAAAAAGTGTTTGATGTAATTTGTTTTGGTCAACATATAGTTTAGTAGGCTACTAAATAAGAAGATTTAAACCCCAATACACCACTAAGGAAAGAGGATTTTAAAGGTACAAACTCATACCCTAATTATTTTTCGGCTCAAAATAAGTTCATGCTTACTGAAAGGTCATAATTTAATGAGAATAATTTATAAAGACTTCAGAAAGTTTTGAAATAATTTGGTGGCCAATTCGACAATTTCATTCTTATTTTAGTATAAGTTCTTTGATGTGGCTATTTACTCTGAGGGGTCTAATTTTTGGGCCAGCTTCAATGACAAAAGAGCAAAGTGCTGCAGAAAGTAAAATTTGAAAGAACTCACTTTTATTGTATACGTTATGGTTACATGTAAGATTCGTCTCAAATATAGAAAGCACTCAAATAAAAAAGATAGAATAATGTTAGTTGTGAAAAATGCATTGATCCGCTTCAACTTATAATTGTTCCAGAACAATCTTGTAAGAAAAAGTTCAATAGCTGCGATTCAAAACACGCCTAATTATACTCTGTGTATTCAATAAGTCAGTATCAACATAAATTAATATTTGTTCATATAATGAATGGCTAGCGCTATCTATAATATCATTCTTTTTTTCTCATAAAGACCATTGTAATTCGTTTTGATTTCAGGCACAAATGTGCGTAATCATTTTATGCATATTTTCTAACCTTATGCCATTTTCTCTTCTAGTGATCCGATGCGCATTACGAAGAAGTTTGCTGGTGCTGCCTCTATAGGAAAGCGAGTATTTGCACCATGTGAAAGGACACCAGAAAACATGTCAATGGTCATGGCCAGTAAATGTGATGTAAGTAAATATGCTCGAAATTTTTTAAAAACTCGATATCACAAAATGACTAAAGTTTAGCAGAATTTTTTAGATAATATTGCCACAAAAAGTGATTATAAAAAGGTGCGCTAAAACTCATAGAAAGACTACAGAAATCTCTTAATTAATGCTGTTAAGGAAGTCTTTAAAAATTTTATACAAATTGAAGTTACACTGAACTAATCAATTTGCATACCAATTTGCGCACCATGTTTGAAAATTATAATCAGCTTGCATCAAATAATGTTTTAATTGAATTTTTTCCCGTTATATTTTGGTATTAATTTAAGACTGAATAAAATTGACAATCGTACTTTGAAATTGCACTATCAAGTATGCTGTTTAGATCTCAAAGACCTAGTTGGATAATCTGAAACTAGGATTGACAAAGAAAATATTGCTATACTAATTTGTTCCGGTCTAAATTTTAGTTCTTGGGTCACACAAGTATGCACTGTTTGTACTCTAACTCATCTCTATATTTATTGAGTAAAAAGATCTAGAAATTCATCAAGTTTTTATATGTTTTCGTTTTAGCTTGCCATATTAGAAGAACGATTTCGCCATCGCACATGCGCCAATAAACCTCAGCGTCCTAAGTTTCCTAACAGTTCCAACACTTCTTCTGCGAGTACAATTCTTATTACAGATCCTAAAACAAAGCTTCCGAGTGCTGTATCGTCTGAAAATTCCTTTGTCTCTTCAAAAGTTGCAAATGAACCTTTGGGTATTCGACGATCTAATAAATTAGTTTCTTTCTCTTCAAAAAATTATGGTCCTAGCTCCCAAGAATTCGGTATTTCTGGCTTCTGTCCGCCACATGTGGTGTATGCAGCTGAAAATTCGAATGAAAATGATCAAAATGGAATGGATATAAACGGCTTAAAGTCCCGATCAGGTAACTTCGGGTACTTGTATCCTTGTGCAAAATCGAGTAGCCCAAGAAAATGTCCACCTGCGAAGTGTAGGATTGATGAAGGATATGACCCAAAAGAAATTTCTAAGAGAGTTTCTCGGTAAGTTGAACAAAATTCTCTATATTTCTCAAAAAATTCCGCATCTTTCTGAAACTCAATTATAAAGCCAATCAACTTTGATGGTTTACCTAGTTCACATTTTACATAAGAACGGTTTTAGAGTTGAAAATATAGAATCCTTTTGTAATTGCTCCTTTGTGTACACTATGACATTCATGCAACCCCCTTTGCCAACAGTCTAATTTGTTCCTCGATATTTTTATTTGCTTGTGAACATAGGAAAGGAAAGTCTGAAGATGGTATTAGTGATTCTGATGCTGGAAGTTTACTTTTGTATTTTTCAAAATCAGTTCAAAAGCAAGGAAACGATACGGATATGTCAGGATCAGAAGATTCCAGTAAAGATGATGAAACCATGGTAAACATAAATATTGTATGTTTTTAAGCAAAACAGAGATTTAGTTTAAATCTAACTGTATGAAATTTTGGATATTCGATACGAATCATGAACATACAGCTTGTCAAAATATGACTTCTTTGCTACAAGTGAAAATTTGTTATAATTAGTCTACTTATTTGACTATTTTGAACTGTTGAAGTGGAACAAATAAGAAAATCTCCTTAAAGTGAGTATGTATGCTTCTGTGATAAATGTAAAATCAGTTTTATTTTGTAAGCTACAGATTGGTTTATTTTTACTACATCGTATATACATTTTCACAATGACTTTCTCTTATATAATTTTGCCTTGCTTCTTTTTCTTGCAGAGTCCCGAACCGGGACCTGATACTCTACTTGAGAATGAGTGTGAAAGATCATTGAACATGTGAGATATTAAAGTTAACCTATTATTTTATACATACTACATAAGTGTTAGTTTTACAATAAAATATTTTCATGGTTTTACCAGTTTTGACTTATAATATGGACTTGAATGTAGCTAAGAATAATTTTGTTTAAGTTAGAATAAATATTTAAATATTAAATTATGTACTTGAGTTTCAAAAAAGTTTTTAACAGGTTTGAAATATGATTACTTCCGCCTGTTCGTTAAATCTGTATATCTTTTATATCTAATGCAGATGTGACATAGATTCAGCCGGAAATAATTCTGCGGCTAGTGATAGAGCTTTGAAAAGGCAGAAGAAGGAATATTTGTCTCCTCAATGCAATAATGCAATCGATATAGAAAAAGAAGCATTTCTAAAGTGATGAGAGGGTTTTAGATTAATTGTATGGAAGTTGCCGCTTTGCTAAATCTCTAATTTCGATTTATCTCATGCGCGATTACACCTTTCTTAAAAGTTTAAAATCTGCATTGGTTATAATGGCAAGTTAATAAAGCCATGTTTTATTTTTTTTCAGTTTTTCTTTAAATTTTTGGCTGCCATTTACAAATGCTCAGGATGATGCTATATGAAAATGAATGAGTTGGTGCACAGGTTCATTTTTTTGGGACCATATATTATTTTACTTTTTAAAAATATTTTAGGTGGTTTTTTCCAGTGGCCTTAAAATTTACCAGATATTTCCTTAGGTGCTAAATAGATGAAAGGCATTGCAGTATACGATATTATATTCAATGAAACTGATGATACCTCCGGTTATGCCAAAAGAGTTAATCGAATATATCGGAATAGAGATATCAATATGGGGTGCATACTATACTTCGCTGTGCAAAACTTTTCCATTCGTCTTCTCTTCATCTCAAATCATCTGGTTTCTGATCGAAAATTTGCCTGTATTTGGACATTTCATGCGAGTATTCTAGAAACAAGTAAAATGATAAAAAAATGTCAATATATTTTCATAGCAACATTCATCAGCAAATGGAATTGGTGAAGCAATGAAGCCAGTATATCATAGAATAAACTCTTCAGGTATATTGATTATCAACAGTATGCTATCGATATGTTTAGTAATATTACAGAATTTTCTACTACAACCCTGGAACTTTGTCCCGAATGAGAGGTCACACAGAAATTACGTATATTTCTTTGAAAAGAATAATTTTTCGTTGACATTTCCACAACTTATTGTGACCTTTCGTTTGAGACATAATTCCGGGAAAAGTGTAGTGGACATGTAGAGTATTAGCTGGATAAAAATTCTCATTGTTCATGTCCAGATTTGAACCAATTGCTAGATGCGAAAAGAGTAAATTTCAATATGTATGCACTTGAGAAACAGAAAAATGTGCAAATACAAAAAAATTCTAATGAACAGGAAAAAATGTTTTGAACACAAAAAATATGCATAAAAACACAGAAAATGAATAGTTTTCATATAAATTTTTTGGTGATGTCACCAACACAAAAAGATATAGAAACTAGCCGTTTTCCGATAAATTTCCCTCGAAGCATCATAATATTAAATTTCCAACTAATCAGTTTTTGTAGTTCAAAAACAAATTAATTTGATTGGCTAAAAATATTGCCATTCAGCACAATGCCGAAAGTGAAATTTGACTGGCAAAAATCATCTTAGGTTTTAAACATGCATAATACACAACGCGCAAATTCTCAACCAATCAGAGAGCCCTTAAAAAATGAAGACTTCTAATTGATGAAAAATAGCACAATTTTCTAATAGCATATAATAGATTTTGATTAATGTGCAATTTTTTCAGTTGATACTCCAACGACTACTTCCTTGTTAAAATGAGGAGCGCGAGGTAGCCGTAAAATTAAATCTTCGTGGTATTTAGGAGTTTCTGTATGTACGCTGAGCTCAAAATCTGAATCCATCTCAGACATTAGCCTTATTTTCCCCTGGAAAATATGCATAATTTTTTGTATTTAGATATGCGTACACTAATATATAAAGTCATTAAAATCATATGGGAAGCATTTGATACATTAATTATTTTCTTAGATATTCAAACCGAATAATTCAAATCACATGAAGAGCAACAAAAAATTAATTTTTATGTGCACCTCTCAATTTACACTAAAACCTTCACAAACTTTTACTTGGATATTTTTGATTTGCTCTCTTGTGATATTTCACTCTAAAAGTATTTTAATCATAAAAAATTAATTTTTGAATGGTCCCTAAAATCACATGAAAAGTTATTAGAAATAGTTCTAAAAAAGCCCAAGTTTCATTCGAATATCAATTCTACTGTCTTGTAAAATCACCTTATGAAACCATAAAAGGAAGTATTGTGGAAATAAATACATAATTGAAAAGACGCTATAATCATTTGAAATGCTACCAAATAAATTGCTCTTCTACATGGATATCTCGTGATGCACTTGAACTTCATAAGTACGCTTAAGTCCAACCCGAAGAAGAATAATTTGTAAAATATGAACTTTTAATGGTACTAAATAAGCTACAAAAAGCCACGAAAAAATGTTCTTTTCGGTGTGCAACTTAAAAGCTCAATTCTAACCCGAAGATTAATTATTTGCTGCAAAAAAATGACTTTTCAAAGTAATTAGAATTATATGAAAAGCCGCTAAGAAATTATTCTTTTCAGTAGCATCTCTTGTCATACTGCAGCAAACTTCAGACAATGAAATCAACATAAACGAAAATGCTATATTGGGTAATTTCAGATTTTCTGGTACAACAAATATATATTCGGTGGTCCTGAAAAATTCATTTTATTCGAAGTTTACTGTAATATTTGTTTAACTATAAAGCATAAGAGATCAATCAGACATAATAGCGAGGGGGAGTTTGACATTCGCTATATATGCGATAAAACTGCTCCTCCGACTCTGCTGACACGTTAAATTAAACTGATAATTTTTCGTAAATTGAAAGATACACCAGTATATGAAATATCAGGTAACTATATTTGCATGTTTGCAAGTTGAATTTTTTCTCAATTTTTTGTTACAAATTTTGAAAAAAAGAAAATTGTTCTAGAACACTTCAGAAATTTCACTGTATACCACACTTAGTAAATAAAGTAGTTAGTTTCTAACTGTAGGACATTTGCTACGTATGATGTATTTATGAATTATGTAATTTTGAACAGTGAACTGCAGAAGCCGAACTTTATGCTGAACTGTGAGCTGATAAGATAGACAATCTAGATTTTGAATTTTATGACTCGCCACTTTAATTGTCGATGTAAATTTTTACAGTTAATATTACTTTGCTGTTGCCAGCTGAATACTTTTTTCTTGTGTTTCTTCCCTTTCCTGCATACTTGTAATTGTATCAATATTATTAGCTTTTGTCCTACCTGAAGATTCATAATTTGTTGCGAAAGACGATTCCTTACGAGATTCATAGCCTTATCTAATGCATTTATATCCCGCTTACTAGCACACAGCACAGTTTTATCCAGAAAACAAATTTCATCGTCTGTTAGTAGTCTCTTGCGCAGTTCCTTAATAGTGCAAAGAGCTGCGCTGATATCCGTTGAGTTCTTGGCACCTAGGGAAAATGCACTTTAAATTTAGCTTAACAGTAGAGGAACTTTTGCACAGTTCCTTAATTGCGCAAAGTACTGTACTGATATTATCAGTGGAATTCTTAGGATATAGAAAAAATCTGGATGAAAAATGAGTTTCATATGAACAATTCAGTTTAAAATTTAATCATTTAGCGATAAATAAATGCAATTCTTTTATTGGGATTCAGTCATAACAGTGCCACTAGTGGCATTGTCAAGTAAGATTCCCTAAAAAGTAAATGATGCATCTACAAATATCAATCCCAAAACTTGCCTAAATTAGGTTGTATGCCTTAGTTAAGGAGGGTTGAGGTACAATGAAAGGCTAGACTATATTAATATTTTAAAATCTAAGAGTCTATATAGACTATTATACTTTATATTAGTCAAATACCTTAATTTAGAGGGGTCAAGGTACTATGAAAGACTAAACTATATTGACAAAAAAAAATTTTAGAAATGTTTAGAAAAATTATTTACCTTTTGTTTTAGTTGTTGCACCATTAGGATCTCTTTTTCTTTTTCCAGAGTTTGAATTTTTTCCATCGTGGCATTTTTCATTTTTAAGCAAACTTTTTTGCGATTTTTTTATTTTCGAGTATTTCAGCTTATTTTTCGGCTCATTCAGCTCAATTTTAATGTTCTCATATGGCTGTCTTGGAGGTAATGCTAGTGGGGTAAAAGGCCGTTCAAAAATTGGCTTGCCTGATTGGTTGAAACTATCAAAAAATTGACTTTTCGGCGATGTATTTAAGTTTTTCTTGTTTAAATTTTCGCTACTTTGACTATTTTTTTCGTGATCAGAGCATTTTTTACAATACCATTCTCCTTTGGGAACTTCCTTTAGAGGAGGGTCTAAACATTTCATATGAGATTCACTATCACACTTATCACACAATAAAACGCAGTCGGCATCATATTTTCCATGACAGTTTGTGCAGCAACAATAGAGACAGAATAAAACTCGCGGATCTCCTTGACAAAATGAACACCAATTCTACAAAAAAATTAAAGAAGTTACAGAATCAATGCATAAATCAATGTACAGCATAAAAAGCTATTATTCGTCTGTACGACAGCAACCAATTGTTTTTTACAGTACGTTACTTCAAATATAACAAATTTTCACTAATAAAAAATAATCATTAATTGATATTTGCCCAAATTCAGCTCCAGATTTTTGGATATAGCAAATTTCGGAGATTATGAATGATCCGGTGACTCCGAAAATTTGTCATACAAAAGTTAACTGTACCATAAAAAATTCTAATTCAATTTTTTTTTCTTTATTCTTCACGCAATGAAAAACTAAATATATTCATCAGATACACGGATAGATAGGCTCAATGCGAACATTTTTGTGTCAATCATATCAACTAATGCTAAACTGTTTTTCATACTTTAATTTTTAAAGAAGTCGTAATATACTTTTCCATTAAATTTTGCATAAATAAATGAAATTTTTTCTCCTTTCCATACGCGCAAATTCATTTTATTTTATCCTAATTGTACTTCACTAAAAGAATCCTTATTTTCGCACAAAAGAAACTGAGAACTTACAAGCACTGATGTTTCTTCATCATCGTCTACAGTTGCATTATCTTGAACATATTCGATTCCCAATGATTCAAACGACTCAATCAGTCGATTCAAGGAAGAAGCTTCATTGTTCGTAGGGTAATTCAACGATGCATATCGGCCATAAAGTTTTCTAGCATACTTATCATGGACCATTGCAGCTTCTAAAGAAGTGTTAAACTCTCCTAAATTGATGAAATTTCCTTTGTCCATAATGTAGGCAACGTATTTGCCGTACTCCGAATTTTTTCTGCGATCACCTTGACGTAAGAGTTTTACTCCGCAGTACTTTAAACACTGAAATAATGCGATAAAAATTACTCAAAAGATGTATATAAGAATATATTTATATATATGTAAACGCATATCTTTAATTTACAAAAAAAAATAAGGTGTACGTGAAATAAACCTGGCATATTACAAACCTGTCAAAACCACCACATCAATTGTTACATTCAAAGTATTATATGGTTTTTTTTTATTTATTTGCTACAAGTGAAAATTCATTACAAGCAAATTTATTGTATTCGAAGTTGCACATATTTCGAAACTCTGTAGGTGATAGTATTGACCTAAATTGACAGAGTATGTAAGAGTATTCATATAGGGAGTGAACTCTGTAAAGTGCTACTACAGTCTTTAGATACACACTGAAATAGCATAACAAAAATTTACTCTAACAAGACATATCGCAAAACTTGTCAAATTTTTCAGTTAAAATGCAGGAAATTCTGATTCGCCGATATCTATATATATATAATTTTAATTTTTCCCAAGGTACACACCCTACTTGATTGCGCAGGAAATGCGTCCAACAAAAGTGTACAATTCGAGACATTTAACTGCATTTAGGTAATTTAATAAGAGTAGAGGGTGAACTTGAGAATATGAAGTAGGATAATTGTATGGAGGGTGTACTCTATATAGTACTTGTTTTAATTAAGAGATATGAGAATTCTTAATTTGAAAAACGAACATTGATTGGTCCACATATGATATAGAGCACTGTGGAATTCAAACAAGATGAACAAAGATTTTGAGGCTATTTTTGAATTTTTTTTATTGGCTTTTTTTCTTGCATAGTTTTCATAAAATTTGTCATTTACAAATAAATTTTTAAAATTAGAAGAAAAACCAAGGCTTACAGGCATTTGATAGACCGAAATTTCATGAACCGATAGAAATGCCTACTTTTAATGATTCTAATTCATATCACCAGTTAAAATTGAGCATGCAAGAGTGATATCTTTTGGGGACAATATGAAATTACAATGAAGCCTCCATAGTTGGACACGTCATCGTGGAGAACTCAAAGTCCAACTTAAGGAGGAGTCCAAATAATTGCAAGAAACAAAAAAATTTAAGAAAAAAGTTGCCGTTGTGTCAGCTGCCCAGCCTAATAATGTGTTCAGAAATATGAGGTGTCCAACTTGAGAGGTCTCACGATATTATACTTTAATTGACTGTGCTTACCCTAGGTGGAACTAACTGACGATACGATCCAGTATGTTCAGAACGTGCTTCAACACTTCTAGCATTGCTATCCCTTCCGCCATTAATACGCTCTAAGCCATAATCAAAAAGGTCGAATGCAGATTTAGAAGTTGAAAGAGTCGGAAGAGAGTTCCTTGTGTTCATAGACGCAGAGTTAATATACTCAATACTTGAGAAGCAGCGCGGTAAGGTTGTGTGCGACAAAAAATCATAACACTGCTGCTGATGAAATGTTCCAGAACAATTTTCGCTCATTGATATTGCGCTTTCTTGTTCACAGATATGATAGTTCACATTCGTTTCCTTCGAAAAAATATTAAGAATAAAAACTTAGACTTAGTTAAGTATAAGAAATCCTGAACATGAACTATAGTAGCCTAAATAACTAAAAACATAATTCCACAAAAATATGCATAAAACTTAACTAATATTTCCTATGTAGCTAAGTTAATATAGTTAAAAAAGTTAGCAATAATATAGCTATGTATAAATGATTGATCAAACAATAAAAATTAAGATTTTTGCTACCATGGCAGCATTATGTTTAAGTCTTTTGAAAAATGCCAATAATTTATAATGTTATCAAAGATTTTTCAAGTAAATATAGCTAGCTCAATTGATTAAACTATCACTGAGTGCAAGTGTTACATTTTTATGTATGAATTTAATGTATAACTGAAGTCTGAAATTTGAAGAGCTCAAATAGATACCTTCGAATACGTCTCACCCCGACAGTTCAGTGCGAACCATCTATAAGAACAAACAGATAAAGTCGAATATGATTACTCTAAACTATCCGCTACAACAAAAATACAAATGAGCAATGTACTTTTAAACACTTAAATATGTGTTATACTAATGAAGTTCAACTCTAATAAGAACTGAAAATCTGCCATTAATCTTGAGGTGCAAATGTAAAATACGCTACTAAGGGAGATTTGAAGAACAATAACTACGTCACTATTGATAGAGGATCTGAAAGGGTAAACATATTTTATGACTTTTCAGCTCAAAATATTTTTATTATTTTGGAAGTGTAAAATTCGGGCACTAGAAACTATTTCATTTTTGGAATAATATTGAGATGTTTTAGTACAAAAAATGCTTGTTTACCTGAGAAAAAAATTCTCTAAATATAAACTAATATTTATGTAAACGCTTCAAATTCACAATGTGTGCAATGCTAAATAACAGGGAAATTTTCAATATTAGATTAGATCTCCACTTTCTTCTACTGCGATACTAGAATAGAAATATCATAAATTTTTTAAATTATAATTTTGTTTCATGGTTCTGTTGTAGGGGTAAATAACTTGGAAGTTACATCTTTCATTGAAATGTAATAAGCGCTAGTAGAAACCAATTGATTCATAAGACCTTGATTTTTCGCTATTATGAGAAAATTAAATAAATATTTTTTACTGTAATAAACAAAAACCTCCATAATAATATAGATTTCACTGAAGAAAATCTTATTTGCATGACATTCGCAAGGCTGGATGTAATTTAGGCTTCACTTTGATTCGTATATGAGCTAAAGTTTTGAAATATCCATGGTAGTAATAGTGGGAAAACTATTGCTTCACATACCTGCTTCACTTCGGGGTGTTTCAATGAAATCTTGGCGTCATTTGTATAAATAGATGCATTACTCATGCATAGAGTTTTATCTTCACCTAGCGAATCATTTGAATTTAGGGCATCTATTTCGTTTTTTAAATCATCCAACAAGCTTCCAACATAAAGAGAGTTCGCGCGTTTTTCGCTTAGGACTGCGTATGTAAGATCATAGGCCATCGATGCAGCGAGAATGCGTGCATCATTCAAACGGGGAGAATCTGGTTCCATGATGAAGAAGATATGATAGCTTAAATGAAATCAGTTGCACCTTTTTTCCTTAACACATTTTAAGTTTTGACTAAAAAGTAAATTTTTACGCAGTGAAAAACACGAATTCTTACCGAGCCGATATTTTCACGGCACATGTCATTCATTTTCCTGTAACCGACTTTGAAAAAACAAAAAATAGTTGTTCGTAGTGATTTTTAAATTTGTTGAAAATCTTTCGCCTCATAGAAATTTCATATCATTTGCACCAACTCAAAGTACAATGACAAAACAAAATGAAAAGTACTTTACGGCATTGTGTCTGGACAACATTTGGGTAGTTGCATGGCTAATATTCTTTCAATCATTACCTTCATGCTATAGTGTACCATTTACTAGAGCCGCATCCTACAAAATTCAGTTAGCCTTCAAAACCATCAGCACTTAGAGATGAATAGACAGCTTCTGTCAGTGGAGAGTCAAACATGCAACTTTCATTTTTGAAAATGAGCGCTCAACTCTGCTTTGTTTGCAAAATATGTATTCAACTCTATTTGATGTAGACAAAATAAAGGAAAGATATATGTATTTTACCGCCAAAATTTCTCCATCACTATTTCATTTCATTTTTGCCAAAGTTCTCATCACAAACTGTAAGTTGCTATCTGCATTAATCACAGGTATTTCAGGCTTTGATTTTTTTTTCAAAACAAATCGGTCAAGGATAATTGAGAACTTTAGCAATTCTTTTTAAAATCTTTGCAATGAGCAACAATTACATTAAATGCCAAATGTTTTTTAGTTGTTGAAATTTCTCAATCATTGCATTAAATAATAACTGAGCATCATTAAAGGAAATGTTTTAACTCAGGAGTGATTGCTTCTGATGTAAATGTTTCCATATCAGACAGAAGAAGTCACAATCTCATATTTTTTGTGGCAAAATGAACTAATGTAGAAATTTCATGAAGATTACTATATGCATGATTAAGAATCTGGAAGAAACAATGAATCATACAATTTGTGGATGGCAATCTTGTAATATTACAAGTCATTGCAATGAGATCAGTCAACTCACAACTAATACCAAAAATGTTTGCTTTACTTTGATTTCATTGAATTCGTCAAATTAAAAATATCCTCATAGTCTACATAAAAAAAGTTTTGCAGCAAGGTAGAAATAGTTATGTGCCAAATAATCAGAGAGGCGTTAATAAGTTGACATGGCTTTAACTGCTGAGCAGATGCTACCAGCTAAATATGCAAATTTTTCAAAGATGTGTTATAACAAATTGAAATTGTCTCAATAAAATCAACATGGTTTTGTGCTCATGTTAGAAACATGAAACACAACTAAGCACAGGAAACTGTGTATATTTAGCATACACTAATTGTGTTGATAAAAGTGAGCTAATTTCATGAACATAACAAAACATATAACCCTACTGGAATCTGTGTAGCTAATTTACTTGGAATGTCATAAATGAACACTGACTGCAGCTATAAAAATAGAATTAATTCATAAGGGAGTTAATTCCTAACAACTTGCAGCTTGTTGTTTTGAGAAAGCATGCTAAAGCTAGTAAAATAAATGACTTTTCAAGAATTTTGCTGCTGCATGTCATACAAACCCATCATATTTATTGGTAGCTCTATCATTCCAATTGTTGAACATAAATCCAGATTTGTTGCTGAATAAATGTCAGGATCTAATATGTTCTGCTGTGTCATTCATGCATTTGTTTTTATACAATTCTTTCAGGGAGTTGTGGTTATACAATCTAATTTGACTTATATGCATGTGGAATAAGTTGTAGAATGTTGACAAGATTCACTCTCGTCAACACAGGCAATAAGATAAACGATATAGTAGTATACGCATAATATTCAATGCTTTGTATTTTCTGGTTTCTTGGGTTATACATATGTACAGTTCATTGGTCATGACAATAAATATCTTTTTAATTTGTAACTGTACATTTTTGTGCTACTCAAAATTTTTGGAGCTACTCAATTTTGCCAAGATCAAATGGAATAATTTTAGCAACCATACATTGAACTAGTATCATATACTTTTGATCGTTTCTGTAGCCACTTGCTTGAAATAAAAATATTGTGAGTTAAATCATATCAGCAAACATTTCCTTGTTATTTGATTCCATTGTCAGCAATAAGCTGGTAACGAATGTTTTTGGGTCATGTAGGTAGTCATTAACCAGCACCTTATCAACACAGAATCTACTAAATGTGCATCTTCAATTTTTCAATCTTGTCAAGTGAATGCAATGGTACTGCCACTTCTGACATTATTGCAAGTCTACTTACCAAGTTTTCCAGTTCTTGAACTTGCAGCTTAATGATGGCTTTGTTGAGTTTGTTCATAACAGGATCGATAGCTGCTGCAAGAGGCAAAAAAAATTCATCTGGTTACTCTTGCATTTCATCTAAGCCCTGAAGATTCTGGAAAGCCTTGCTTAGAAAACAACCATTTTGTCAATGACCCCATTGTTAGGATATTTACTGCTCTAGTACCCGGATTTTACCCAATTTATATGTTACCCCGATTTGTACATCTTTTCA